>CAVMKG010000614.1:0-97500 GCA_963682025.1 Cordilura impudica
ATATTATATTATATTATATTATATTATATTATATTATATTATATTATATTATATTATATTATATTATATTATATTATATTATATTATATTATATTATATTATATTATATTATATTATATTATATTATATTATATTATATTATATTATATTATATTATATTATATTATATTATATTATATTATATTATATTATATTATATTATATTATATTATATTATATTATATTATATTATATTATATTATATTATATTATATTATATTATATTATATTATATTATATTATATTATATTATATTATATTATATTATATTATATTATATTATATTATATTATATTATATTATATTATATTATATTATATTATATTATATTATATTATATTATATTATATTATATTATATTATATTATATTATATTATATTATATTATATTATATTATATTATATTATATTATATTATATTATATTATATTATATTATATTATATTATATTATATTATATTATATTATATTATATTATATTATATTATATTATATTATATTATATTATATTATATTATATTATATTATATTATATTATATTATATTATATTATATTATATTATATTATATTATATTATATTATATTATATTATATTATATTATATTATATTATATTATATTATATTATATTATATTATATTATATTATATTATATTATATTATATTATATTATATTATATTATATTATATTATATTATATTATATTATATTATATTATATTATATTATATTATATTATATTATATTATATTATATTATATTATATTATATTATATTATATTATATTATATTATATTATATTATATTATATTATATTATATTATATTATATTATATTATATTATATTATATTATATTATATTATATTATATTATATTATATTATATTATATTATATTATATTATATTATATTATATTATATTATATTATATTATATTATATTATATTATATTATATTATATTATATTATATTATATTATATTATATTATATTATATTATATTATATTATATTATATTATATTATATTATATTATATTATATTATATTATATTATATTATATTATATTATATTATATTATATTATATTATATTATATTATATTATATTATATTATATTATATTATATTATATTATATTATATTATATTATATTATATTATATTATATTATATTATATTATATTATATTATATTATATTATATTATATTATATTATATTATATTATATTATATTATATTATATTATATTATATTATATTATATTATATTATATTATATTATATTATATTATATTATATTATATTATATTATATTATATTATATTATATTATATTATATTATATTATATTATATTATATTATATTATATTATATTATATTATATTATATTATATTATATTATATTATATTATATTATATTATATTATATTATATTATATTATATTATATTATATTATATTATATTATATTATATTATATTATATTATATTATATTATATTATATTATATTATATTATATTATATTATATTATATTATATTATATTATATTATATTATATTATATTATATTATATTATATTATATTATATTATATTATATTATATTATATTATATTATATTATATTATATTATATTATATTATATTATATTATATTATATTATATTATATTATATTATATTATATTATATTATATTATATTATATTATATTATATTATATTATATTATATTATATTATATTATATTATATTATATTATATTATATTATATTATATTATATTATATTATATTATATTATATTATATTATATTATATTATATTATATTATATTATATTATATTATATTATATTATATTATATTATATTATATTATATTATATTATATTATATTATATTATATTATATTATATTATATTATATTATATTATATTATATTATATTATATTATATTATATTATATTATATTATATTATATTATATTATATTATATTATATTATATTATATTATATTATATTATATTATATTATATTATATTATATTATATTATATTATATTATATTATATTATATTATATTATATTATATTATATTATATTATATTATATTATATTATATTATATTTATATTATATTATATTATATTATATTATATTATATTATATTATATTATATTATATTATATTATATTATATTATATTATATTATATTATATTATATTATATTATATTATATTATATTATATTATATTATATTATATTATATTATATTATATTATATTATATTATATTATATTATATTATATTATATTATATTATATTATATTATATTATATTATATTATATTATATTATATTATATTATATTATATTATATTATATTATATTATATTATATTATATTATATTATATTATATTATATTATATTATATTATATTATATTATATTATATTATATTATATTATATTATATTATATTATATTATATTATATTATATTATATTATATTATATTATATTATATTATATTATATTATATTATATTATATTATATTATATTATATTATATTATATTATATTATATTATATTATATTATATTATATTATATTATATTATATTATATTATATTATATTATATTATATTATATTATATTATATTATATTATATTATATTATATTATATTATATTATATTATATTATATTATATTATATTATATTATATTATATTATATTATATTATATTATATTATATTATATTATATTATATTATATTATATTATATTATATTATATTATATTATATTATATTATATTATATTATATTATATTATATTATATTATATTATATTATATTATATTATATTATATTATATTATATTATATTATATTATATTATATTATATTATATTATATTATATTATATTATATTATATTATATTATATTATATTATATTATATTATATTATATTATATTATATTATATTATATTATATTATATTATATTATATTATATTATATTATATTATATTATATATTATATTATATTATATTATATTATATTATATTATATTATATTATATTATATTATATTATATTATATTATATTATATTATATATTATATTATATTATATTATATTATATTATATTATATTATATTATATTATATTATATTATATTATATTATATTATATTATATTATATTATATTATATTATATTATATTATATTATATTATATTATATTATATTATATTATATTATATTATATTATATTATATTATATTATATTATATTATATTATATTATATTATATTATATTATATTATATTATATTATATTATATTATATTATATTATATTATATTATATTATATTATATTATATTATATTATATTATATTATATTATATTATATTATATTATATTATATTATATTATATTATATTATATTATATTATATTATATTATATTATATTATATTATATTATATTATATTATATTATATTATATTATATTATATTATATTATATTATATTATATTATATTATATTATATTATATTATATTATATTATATTATATTATATTATATTATATTATATTATATTATATTATATTATATTATATTATATTATATTATATTATATTATATTATATTATATTATATTATATTATATTATATTATATTATATTATATTATATTATATTATATTATATTATATTATATTATATTATATTATATTATATTATATTATATTATATTATATTATATTATATTATATTATATTATATTATATTATATTATATTATATTATATTATATTATATTATATTATATTATATTATATTATATTATATTATATTATATTATATTATATTATATTATATTATATTATATTATATTATATTATATTATATTATATTATATTATATTATATTATATTATATTATATTATATTATATTATATTATATTATATTATATTATATTATATTATATTATATTATATTATATTATATTATATTATATTATATTATATTATATTATATTATATTATATTATATTATATTATATATATTATATTATATTATATTATATTATATTATATTATATTATATTATATTATATTATATTATATTATATTATATTATATTATATTATATTATATTATATTATATTATATTATATTATATTATATTATATTATATTATATTATATTATATTATATTATATTATATTATATTATATTATATTATATTATATTATATTATATTATATTATATTATATTATATTATATATTATATTATATTATATTATATTATATTATATTATATTATATTATATTATATTATATTATATTATATTATATTATATTATATTATATTATATTATATTATATTATATTATATTATATTATATTATATTATATTATATTATATTATATTATATTATATTATATTATATTATATTATATTATATTATATTATATTATATTATATTATATTATATTATATTATATTATATTATATTATATTATATTATATTATATTATATTATATTATATTATATTATATTATATTATATTATATTATATTATATTATATTATATTATATTATATTATATTATATTATATTATATTATATTATATTATATTATATTATATTATATTATATTATATTATATTATATTATATTATATTATATTATATTATATTATATTATATTATATTATATTATATTATATTATATTATATTATATTATATTATATTATATTATATTATATTATATTATATTATATTATATTATATTATATTATATTATATTATATTATATTATATTATATTATATTATATTATATTATATTATATTATATTATATTATATTATATTATATTATATTATATTATATTATATTATATTATATTATATTATATTATATTATATTATATTATATTATATTATATTATATTATATTATATTATATTATATTATATTATATTATATTATATTATATTATATTATATTATATTGTATTGTATTATATTATATTATATTATATTATATTATATTATATTATATTATATTATATTATATTATATTATATTATATTATATTATATTATATTATATTATATTTAATTAACCTATATTTAAAATTATTTTAAATATAAACAAATAATTATTTATTATATTAAATTTTAATGGGATAAGTTCACCAATGTTTTAAGATATGTGTATGGATTGAGAAGAGTTGATCATGTTTCCTCTGTTTCCAGTAATCTTTACGGGGTCTCTCTTGATAATCTGTTGAAAATTCGCACCTTTACATTTTTGCATAAAATAATAAACAGACAAACACAAAAATATATATTTGAAACAATCCATTTTTTCCAATCGCCAAGAAACCGAAATATTGTAATTCCAAGACATCAACGCCTAGTATCTAAATGTCAGTTCTGTGTACATGCCGCTCGTCTTTGGAACATTCTTCCACTTAGTCAACAACAAAACAGCAATGCTAAAAGTTTCAAGACTTTTTTATTTGACTTTTTTAAATAGTCTATTTTTATCAATATTGTTATATTATACTAAAAATTTTATGTTAATAATTAATAATAATGTAAAATATTTTTTTTGTAACGCAATACGTTCCTGTACTTTAAATATAAGACTCTATCTTGTTGTACAGGCAATGGAATTAAATATATAATTAAATAAATAATAAATATGCACAGACCCAATTTGACCGTGATCTATATGATAATTTGGATATTATGACCATTTAAGTCGATTTCATAGGAGTCATTTGTATGGGGACTAAGTCAGAACAAGTACCAATTTTTACCAATTTTAATAGGGTTCATCCTATGGCCGTTGGAAGCTCTTATTCTAAATTTCATCAAAATATATTGATATTTTCGACCTGTAGTTTGATTCGCTAAATCAACTCAGAAAGTGATTTTGAGTCGATCGGTATAATAAAAGATGGGTCTAGGTCAAATATTTTTGGTAGCTACAAACATCAGGACAAAGTCATTATACCATAACCACATAGTGGTATAGGGTATAATAAAATATTTAGAATAATTCGTTATACCCTGTTGATTTAAAGCTGTATGTAATGAGGCTAATTTCAACGTAATGCGGCTGATTTCAATTTTTCAATGTCAACCAAAAGTAGTTAAATTGTCAATGTAAAACCAAAACAAAACACAAAAGCGATACTTAGATATTTGACCTTGCTCTAAAACGTTCATTGTTTATTTTGTATAAATATTTTATATTAGCTGAAAGGAAATTTGTATCGAGTCGATGTCGTGGTTTCAAAAGAGAAAACGCCTTCTAATTTTGTTTCGAGTGATTTCATTACATGTAATTTTATTACATTCAGGTATTCGCCCCTACTTCCACAGTTGTTCATTAGTGGTGGTTTCTCAAAACTAAGTTGATTTAATTTTTTATTAAACCCTGTTTACATCTTTTCCAATTGTATTTTAGAAAACATCAATTGATTTACAGAAATAGTCAACTATATTTCAGAACACATCAATTAATTTTCGAAATTGTATTTCAGAACACATCAATTGATTTTCAATATATCTGCATCTGTTGAAATGAGATTTTTAATTGACTGATTGGTGGTTTATTGTTTGTGGTTTCTAAAAAGTAAGTTCATTTAATTTTTTTATTAAACCCTGTCTACAACTTTCCAATTGTATTTCAGAAAACATCAATAGAATTTTAGAAAATTTCGGCTGTTTTTGAGAACGCATAAATTCATTTTCAAAAATGAAAATGGCTTTTTTTTAAAGGAAGATTTTTCTATAATGAACTAGGGCAGCTTTTCATTTTATATGACTTTTTACAAGTATAACTAGAAATTTTACAGGTATATTATAAATAAAAATTTTACAAGTATAAATGTTCGATTTTTATCTTTCGTGTTTTTATTTATTTATATATATATATATGAGTTTTTCATGTATCTTACTGTGTACAAATAATCATTCATGTTGAATTTTATAAAATTACAATTTTTATATAGGCGGTAGTAGCGACAGCAATTTTTTTTTTTTTGGAATTTCGAGACGTCGGATTATTGTGACACTGGATCTAAAAATTTGAGCCAAATCGGACAATGCTTTCTGGATGCGCATTATGTTCAAAGTTCAAATATGCATTTATATGTAAAAATTATCAAAAAAAAATAATTTTTCAAAAAAATTTTGATATTAATAATTGCGTTTCAATTAAATATATCAATAAACGATAATCTAGAGTAAATTATGTTTCTAATAAAATAACAAAATCTATTATCGGTTGAAAAACAGCCAAGTTATATCAAGTTCCCCAGGCAATAAATGCGCCGCAGACCACTTGATTAAGCAAATCGAACTCACATTTTTAAAGACTTTGAAATAATTTACAACAATGTCTCATGTAAAGTATTTTGCATCTCGTCTATTGTTATGCAGTTCTAAATTGTCAAAACGATACGTATTTTTAGCACTATTTCAAAATCTCCAATTTTACTTTTTAAAAAATTTTGTGCAAGAAATTTTCCGAAATCAACGATTGGACCTTAAGGTCTTTTTTACAAAATATATGTGATTAAAAATACCAAATACTGTATCCTGTTCGTAATTTGGCAAGGGCAGCGTTTTTATTTCAGCGGATTTGAAAAAAAAAGTGATTTTTCATACTTTTTCAACTTTTAGGCTACATATTTTTTGTGTTTTCATATTTCAAATATCTTTTGTCAAAATATTATAATACTTGATATAAGATCTCAATCTTATGGTTAAATTGAAACACTATAAACTGTCCCTCTTTAAGGTCAAAAGTCAAATTTAAGGAGATTTACATTTTTTGAAAACAAAATATCGAAATAATATTTATTTGTGGAAGGATTTCTATAAACCTTGTTGATAATATTTTGATAATTCTAAAAAATAATATTCTGGGCTTATTTTCCGAAACTAACACATGGGGTACTCTTGATGTCAAATTGACTCTTTATGAAAATCTATAAATATTTTCTTCATCGACATTTTTTTTAAATAAAACAAATTTAATGTATTCATAAAAGTCCTCAAATTAATTCGTTTCTTTATGAAAATATGTAAATTAATTAGTTTTTATACCCTATACCACTATGTGGTTTGGGTATAATGACTTTGTGCTGCTGTTTGTAACTACCAAAAATATTTGACCTAGACCCATCTTTAATTATACCGATCGAATCAGAATCACTATCTGATTCGATTTAACGATGTCCGTCCGTCCGTCCGTCCGTCCGTCTGTGTGTCCATGTAAAGCTTGTAATCAAACTGCAGGTCGCAAATATGAATACATTTTGATGAAATTTAGTATATAAGCTTTTATCGGTCATAGGATGAACGCTATTGAAATTGGTGAGAATCGGTCCATGTTCAGACCTAGCCCCCATACAAATGACCCCTATGAAATCGACTTAAATTGCCATAAGATCCAAACTATCATATAAATCTTAGTCAAATTGGGTTTGTATGTGTTTATTACATCCATTAATCAGTAGTCCAAAAATGATCCCTATGGGACAACTCTTAGTCATAGGCCCCATATAGAGCTGCTTCCCGATCTTCACTTAAATCTATCAAAAAACAAAAATATTGCACTGATTCTTCTCAAATTTTGTTTGTATATATTTTTGCAAAATTCAAGAGACCTTACCAAACATGGCCAGGATCGGTACATTTTTGGGCCTAGTCCCCATATAGATATAGCATCTGATATGACCTTTTTCATATCTGCAGACAAAAAAATTTAAAAAAATACCACTCAATTTGGTTTATGCTTATATGCTATGTCTAGTTAGTTTTGCCTATGGGGTAGGGTCTCTAAACGCATGGTATAGGGTATCCTATAGTCGGTCTAGACCGACTATAATTTTCTTACTTGTTATATTTAAAAAAGTAGAAACAAATTTGTATATCGAGCGTTTATATTCAAAAGTGCTATCTGCATCAATAATTATTTTAAGAGAGCGTGTAAAACCAATGTATTAATAAGATCTGTACGTATTTGTCGATCGATTTGCTACAATATCTATTAAGAAATATCAAAATTAATATTATATTTGACAGTTATATCAGAGAAAAGTTTGAAATCAAAAGTTAATATTGCTGTCGAATGTAGAATATAAGCCCTCGATATTAGCCCTTTATAGAAATATAATAATTGTGAAAAAAAAAAACACAATTCAAACTAGGACACATTTTAGCACACGCGAATTGTATATGAAAAATGTTAAAACTTTTTTATTTCAGATAAATAAATTCATTAATTAAAAAAAAATAAATAATCTTATAAATCGTAATCTTTTTGTAGAGATTGTAAATTTGCATTTTTCGAATCATATTGGACCACCTGTTAAATGAAAAAAAAAAAAAAAATTTAACAAGAAAATAAAATTAACACACATGTAAAAAATAGACAGTTACTTTCCTTAAATGTTGTTTCTGCTCCTCATCTTTTGTAATTTTGCCATGGTATTCTTGAATCAACTTTATGCCTCTTTCTGCAGTATCATTGACGACATTTAAGTTTTGGACAATATTTTTTCAAGAGTACCCCACGGGTTAATTTCAGAAAATGAGTCCAGAATATTATTTTCTAGAATTATTAAAATATTATCAACAGGTTTTATCGAAATCCGCCAACAAATTTATATTATTTCGATATTTTGTTAAAAAAATGTAAATCTCCTTAAATTTGACTTTTGACCTTAAAGAGGGCCAGGTTATAGTGTTTCAATTTAACCTTAATTTACAAGATTGAGAACTTATATCAAGTAGTATAATATTTTGACAAAAGATGTATGAAATATGAAAGCATGAAAAAGATGTAGCCTAAAAGAAAAAAAATATGAAAATCACATTTTTCTTCAAATCAGCTTAAATAAAAACGCTCCCCTCGCCAAATTAAGAACAGGATACCTACAATATTTGGCATTTTTAATTATATATATTATGTTAATAGGACCTTAATGTCCAATCTTTGATTTCGAAAAGTTCTTGAAAAAATCTTTTAAAAAGTAAAATTGGAAATTTTGAAATAGTGCTAAAAAATACATACCGTTTTGACATTAATTTAGAACGGCATAACAATAGACGAGATGCAAAATACTTTACATAAGATCATCTTTGATCAGGAGAATGTAAAATTGTTGTTGTTGTAAATTATTTCAATGTCTTTAAAAGTATGAGCTCGATTTTCTTAATCAAGTGGTCTGCGGCGCATTTATTGCCTGGGGAACTTGATATAACTTGCCTGTTTTTCAACCGATAATAGATTTGGTTATTTTATTAGAAAGATAATTTACTCTAGATTATGGTTTATTAATTAATTTAATTGAAACGCAATTATTAATATCAAAATTTTTTTGAAAAATTACTTTTTTTTTAATTTTTACATTTAAATGCATATTTGAACTTTGAACCCAATGCGCGTCAAGATAGCATTGTCCGATTTAGTTCAAATTTTGCGCACTAAAGTTTAGATCCAGTGTCACAATATGAGACCCGCACACCTCAAAATTCGACCAAAAATTTTTTTCATACAAACCCCTATCACCCTAATATCCAAATCTTATTTGTAATCTTTTAAATAATTTTATTTTTTAGGATTTGAGTTAAGCTCCATTCGAAATTACAATTTTTTGTTTTTCCAGCTGTCTAAAAGTATGCAGTATATTTTTTTATATTCTAGTACTGATATTTTTTATTTTCTAGTACTGATATTTCTTGTTTTTTCGTTTATATATATACAAACTAATAAACAGAAAAAAAAACAGAAATATTTCTATAAAAAATACTACTTCTTAATAAAATTTTATGTAATAGAATATTTTGTGGCTTTTTTTTGAGAAAATATTTGATTATTAAATTTTTACAATATTAGCAAGATATGGTTTTATTTTTTAATTTACTTGTCTGCATTTTTATTAAATACATCTGTTTTTTCCGTTTAGTTACAAATTTTATATTTTATATATGGTCTAATTTAAGTTTTTATTAACGCATTTCATTTAAATAAATTAACTAAAATTTGAATCTATAATAATGTAAAAATTTGAATCTGTAATAATTTAATAAAATATTGAAAACTCACTCTATTCTTGTGAAATTTTTCATATTAGCAAAATTCATATGAAGTTATTTAATACAATTTTGCTCTTCTCAAATGAAATTAAATCGATTAATATATTGTTTTTATAAAAAAATTATAATCAATTAAATAATGAAATGAATTTTAAACAAAAACTCATTTATACTAAAATATATTGTATACGATTTACAGTATGCATTATTATATTTAAAGAAACATATTTCTAACTTTAACATCTAACTTAAATTTTTTTCTTTAACAACAAACTTCAAATTTTTTTCATTAATGATTTCAGAAAAAAATATATTGAAGAAATTTTTTGTGTAATTTTTAATGAAAAATTCTTTATTTTCATTTTTTTAATATATCGCACCTGTACCTCTAAAGTGAGTCATCTCAAACTATTTCAATTTTCACTTTTTGCAAGAAAACGATACACAGTGGTCGTATCTATCCACTGTAAAAATCTTACACAGATTTTTCTAGTCTTTCGCAAAAAAAAATAATTAATGCGTTACTAGCTTTAGTCAGTATGCCTGTCTTTATATTTATAGCTATGAGAGCAATTGTCTGAGTCAGTTTTGTAGTTAAGTCGTGTTTGTGGGGGTATGTTAACTATGTTTAACATTTCTAGAGTCAATCTCTTGTTATAATTATTCTCTTGCTCTATGATCTCAACTTTCCTTTAACTGTATGTAATTAGTTACCCTGAAGATGGTTCCCAAAGAGAACCGAAATATTGGATAAATATAATAAATAATAATAACAAAAAAACGATAAACGTACATTTGTTATTGAATAGCTTGGCCTTAAACCCGAAAAAACAGACAACAATATTACAACACAGGCCGAATAAATATAATTTTTTAAAAAGAAAAATTTTTTTTTATGATAAAATTAAAAACCGAATTTTTAATGCAAAAAATCCTTAAATTTGATCATTTATGATATTTTTTGTCGGAATTAAAATATTTGTTTAGGAAATGAATTTATATTAGAAATTATTTACTTTTCCAAAAATTGTTGAAACAAAACAGAAATATTTCAAAAAATAATACTTGTAAATATAATTCTGTGCGATTGAATTTTAAGCTTCATTTGAGAATATATGTATTCGTTTTGCCGACAGCAAAATGCAATTTTTACAATCTTAACAAAATATTGTTTTATTTTTGAATTCACATTGTTAATATTTATTTGTTTGCAAACGTCATTGAAAAAACAATAACAAACATTTGAACATTTTCATACAAAATAAGAATATTAGATATGCTGAGAAGCTTTTTGTACTCGAAACAAAGATTTTGCTAAATTTTTAGTGCGAGTGTGTATATAATTTTATTTTTTGAAATTTTCAATTTTCATTTACAACTCAAAGTTTAGAAACAACGAACATTTTATATTTGATCTATTTTAAGTTTTTGTTAACATTGTTTTTTATCCAGATTCTAAAAATTTTCCTATAAAATATCTACAAAGTTAATTAAATTTACTAAAATTTTAACATATTTCTATAATAATTATTATAATTATAATTAAATGAAATATTGAAATCTTACATATTTTCTTAAAGCTCGATGAAAAATTTTATCAATAAATTGTTTTTTAGATTTTTAAAAATTATTTCATATAGCAAAATTCATATAAAGTTATTTTCTATAATTATGCTCTTTTGTATATTGAAGTTAATAATCATCATAGGACGTTAGGAAACAATTCATTTGAACAAATTATTAAATAATTAAATAATGCTGTATATGCTAAGACTATGGAAAATGTTGAAAAAAATATGTTAAAATAGTGCGTGCATGAGAATAGAGGTAAGAGGTTGAGAGCTAGAGCTCTTATAGCTAAACCCAGCTTTCATAGTTTGTTGAAAATTTATGATGAAATGATTGAAATTGAAATGAGTAGAGTGGGAACTGAGTACAATAACATTAATATAAATTATATGGATACAGATTCCTCTATTTATAATATTTGTCTAAAATCACTATTTTTTTCGTTCATCATTTAATTTTTTATATTCATATATATTTTACTATTTACTAAATGAATTGAAATCTATTACAAATTTATATTGCATAACAATTATCGTTAAGTACTATTGTGAATTAAACTTAACATAGAATTTATCTTTTGTAATGTTATTTATCGAAGCTTGAAGCTTACGACGAAAAAACCAAATTGTAAATCGTTCACTTACATTAAAACCCTCAAGCGAAACGGTGAGAAAATAAATAAATAAACAACATCTCTTGTTACATGAAATAATAATCAACTCCATTTTTTATTTCTTTTTCCCATTTGTCAAATAACTAAAAAAAACCCCTTTATAATTTCCAAATCCTCAATGTAAAAATCTTAATTTAAAAAGCAAAAACTAAAAAACTGTGCCGAAACTAATTAAAGGAGAGGAAAAATAAAAGTGAAAGATTAATTAACATAAATACTTTAATTTAACATAAATAAATCAAAAAATTTCCTATTTAAAAACCAAAACGAAAGTGGTACAAACAGACAAACAAAAAGACGAAGGAAAAAAAGCAAATTTTACATCAGAAAACGTTACAGTAAAGTGTTACAGGAAAGTTAATAAATTTATGAATAGAACAAATTAAAAGGTAATAAAATTGTGAAAAATTTAGTTAAAAATACTTTAAAATAAACTAAAATTGTATAAATTAGCTTTAAACTTAACAAAACGAACTACATATATCCCTTTATTGCCGCGTTTACTTATTTGTGCACTCTCGTGTTTTTTTTTTTTTTAATTTACAGTCAGTGTCTTCAACGGCGTTTCGACACCGTCAATTTTATGACCAAAAGGTTTTAAAACCAAAAAAAAAAAAAAAAAATTAAAGTAAAAATCATAATTTATCAAGAAAAAGTTAACATTTTCACAAGCGCAAGTGCGGAGAAAAATCAAACAAAAATAATCAAAATCAAAAGACAAAGAAGGAAAATTTCATGGTTATTAGAGAAAAAATCAAATTAAAAAAAAACTGAAAAAAAGGCATAAGTGTAAAAAAAGAGAAGACAGAAAAGTAGAATAAATCAACATGTGTTTAATTTCCCGTTAGTTTTTTCTTCTAGAACATAATATTTTCAAAATTGCAAAAGTTGATAAAGTTAGAATACCGTTACGGTCTTTATAAAATCGTACATACATAAATAAAAAACAAAGAGAAGAGAAAAGGTTAAACAGTGGTGAAAAAGCTATTCGATCTTAAAATTCTCAACATTTAAAGTTATAAAAAAAATCGAAAAAGAGAAAAATTAAAAAAAAGTTCGGTCAAACCTAATGCTCGGCATCTTTACACATCAACCTATGCAACTTTAACCCAACATCCAACACTTGCCATTTAATATTTTTCTGTCGTGCAGCTAACTTATGATCATCCATTAATTTTATTGAGTTACAACATATGTCAACTAAAGTAAGTCAAACACTTCGTATTGTTTTAAATTAAAAGAAAATTCGATATATTTTACTCATCAATAATCTCTTAAAATCAAAAATTTAATTTGCAACTTTTATGGTTTTAACTCACTGCGCGCTGGTTGATTAACCCATTTATGTAACATTAATTAATTTTTAACCCTTTTATGCAAACAAAAAGAAATCAATCAAGTTTATTTCTTTTACTTTATCACTTCTACTGTTTAAAATTTTGTAAATTTTTTTCTCTTATTTAAAAATTTAATTTACCTACTCGGAGGAAATTTTTATCTTACATTCAGTGGTACAACTAAAGGCTCTTTTTCATTTATATTTTATACAGTTATTTGTAAAATATAATCTAAATAATAAATATAAATAAAACATTTTTAAAATTCTACACAAATAAAAACAAATCAAAATTTTCTATTACAAAATTTGGATGGAAAACAAAACACTTTACATAGAAAGCAACAAATTTCTTTTAAAATTCTATACAAATAACTAAATAAATCAAAATTTTTCTTTACAACGCTTTGGATTTAAAGAACGAAACACTCTTTGCATAGCAATCAACAAATTTCTCTCAAACCTAATTCATATAAATGTCCCAAATTTCTTTTTATGAGAAAACTTTCAATACAAAAAGAAATCAACAATTTTCTTCACCACTAAATTGAATACACATACAAAATCTACAATTTCCATACAGAAAGAAGTCAACCATTTTCTTCACTACAAATTTGAATTCACGAACAAAAGGAAATCAACCATTTTCTTTCCTACAAATTTGAAAGAACTGTTACAATACAGTTTAAAAATAAATTCAACTATTTATTCATAACAAACGAAAACCTACAACTATCTTTCTTTCTTTATTTAAAAGTTAAATTTCAACATCACGTATATTACTAAATATATAACAAAAAATTTTCTCAAAACCTACAATTCAGTTTCAATATTATTTTGAATCGGAAGATTTTGTGATTAGAACAATAGCTCGACATTAAGGCAATCTTTTTTTAAGATTTATTTGAATTTAGTTTCTCATTTTTATAATTAAAACAATATAGTCGCTCCACAGAACCCTTAACGATTCTTAATCCCTTTCATACGATAATTAAATTATCGTATAAATATTCTACAAATATGAATAATTCAAATGAAAGGGAGAACACAAGAGGGAATAACACCCAATCCTTTGTTCAGGATAGATTTATATTCGATTGCAATTACTTACTCACATTTTGCTCAAGTTGCAGTAATGTGAACATTCGATGTTGGAAACAAAATTGAACGATCTTGAGAATAGATGAAAAAAATTAGAGACTTCTTATGAAAATCTCATGATTTCGCCAACTCCTGAAGATAGTAAAGATTTAAAGGAAAACGCTAAGGCCAACTTCAATGCTTGTTCCGAGTCCTTTTATATATGCAGATCTCAGATGATTGACTTACTTAAAATAACAAGAGAAACCACTCCTTCTCATAGTACTCTACGAATGAGTTTACCTTCTCAGAACTTCTAAGCTCAAAATTCCACCGTGAGCATCAAACTCCCTCCATGCGATACGGAAATCTTCGACGGTAGTTATGAAAGGTGGCCATCATTTCGTGACATGTTCACAGCCGTGTTTGCCAATGGTTAAAATTGCCCACAAGTAGTTAAGCTTTTCCATTTACGAAATAAAACTTCTCTTGAAGCAGGAACGATAATTAAAAGACATCCCTTATGCAATGACAGTTTTGAACTTGCTTGGAACGCACTAAAAGGACGGTATGAAAACAAAAGAGTTTTAGTTGATCACCAATTACAAACCCTTTTTAATATCCCAATAGCAACGTCAGAGGATAGTAAGACACTTCAGAGAATTCATTCTAAGTTTACTACGTTCTGCAAACTCTTAAATCCCTGGATGTTTATACCGAAAATTGTGATTTCTTAATTGTTTACTTAGTCTGTTCAAAACTTCCCAACGAAACCCTGTCTCTTTGGGAGCAATCACTCAAAAACCATCGGGAGCTACTTCGATGGTCGCAATTAGAAGAATTTCTCATAGACAGATACGAAGCTGTCGAATGAATTTCAAACATGAAAATATCTAAAGAACGGTTAAGTTTGCAACATATCCCTCAAAATTAAATTCAGTCCTACGCATCTCAGGAGAAACTCATTGTGGGGTGTAAATTGTGCAATGAGGATCACAGTTTAAGGTTATGTTCCAAATTGAAAAAAATTCACCATTCAACAGCGAGTAGACTTTGTACTCGCGAACAAAATTTGTAACAATTGCCTCTCATTAAATCATCTCAAGGCAAAATGCCCTAGCAAAAATACTTGCTTCATATGCAAAAGGGATCATCACACATTGCTACACATAAATTTCTCGCAAACCCCAAATTTCAATTCAAACCTAATTAAAATTTTCCCAACCTCAAAAGGAGAATAAAAATATCTCAAGGAAATAAATGAGTCACAGGAAAATAATCAAGGCGGTGGAGATCTTCCATCTTGCTCAAATCAAGCACGTAATTCCCATGTCCAAGCTAACGTGTCAGTTAATAGCGATTATATATTGCTCCGTACGGCTTTAGTTCATATTGAACACATGGGCGAACTTTTCACGGTTAGAGCTCTTATAGACCGTTGTTTCCAAAGGACAATCAGGAATAGATTACGACTTCCCTATCGCTAATCTCACGTTGATATTGTCGGAATTGGTGGGCAAATTCAGTCTGCTACCAAGGAATGTGACATTGTTCTACACTTCGGGATATGCAACGTAAAATTTTCCAAAGGTAACAAAACTCTTACCCTACATCTCATTCGAAGTTTCACCTGAATTATCGAATCTCGACCCCTCGTCGACCCCTTTAAAATGTGAAGACCAATACTGCTAAGAGTTTTACTGAAAAACCACTACACGAGATTCAAATGGAAGATACGTAGTTAGACTCCATTTCAGAAAGGAATTTCCTACTATAAAATTTCTTAGCTCATCTCGAATATTAGCTCTTGTCAGTATTCTCGAATGAAAACAACCTTTGCCAAAGACCCTCAACTATAAGAGCAGTATAATACGGTTCTGGAAGAGTATCGTACGCTCAATCATATGGAAAAAAACTTCATTTCGGGAAATATGTTCCGAAAATAAATATTTTTCATTTTATTTACTCCATCATGCGGTTATTCGCCCCGAACATAAGACCAACAAAGTCAGGGTAGTATTCAATGCATCACGTAAGACGAAATCAGGGTTCTCATTAAATGATGTTTTATACACAGAACCCACACTCCAACAGGATCTTATCAGTGTAATTCTAAACTGGCGTAAATATCGTTTTGTTTTTAGCGGCGACATACAGAAAATGTATCGCCAAATATTAATTCACCCAGAAGACACAGCTTTCCAAAGAATTCTGTTCCAAAGTGAACCCAATAGTCCTTTTCAAGATTACTGTCTTAATACCGTCACCTTTGGTGTCAACTGCACCCCATTTTTGGCAATTAGAACACTTCTTCAACTCGCATCCGATTCTGAATTAAAACATCCTAAAGCAGCAGCAATTTTGCGCACAGAGACATATGTAGACGACATATTATCTGGCGGTTACACCTTAGAGGAAACGTTAAAAGTAGGGATGTTCGATTTAAATGGATCTTCTGCAAAATCGATCTTTTTGTCCTAAAAAATCGATTTTTTGAATCGATCTTTTGGTCTCCGATTTAATCGATTTTTTTGATAATTGTATGAAAATCGTTAAAAAAAATCGCCCAAAAACTTTGGGCAATACCACAAATTTGCGAGCCCATTTAAAAAGATCGCATCCACATATATTTAATATTGATGATGATGATCAGCCACAAATTTAAAGATATCAGAAAACTCATTTATTGAATTTGAAGATCGATTAATTGACGAAAATATTAGAAGCGCCACAGTGCCTTCATGTGAACAAAACAATATACCGAGTGTTGATGAATCTTCCAGCACCTCCTTAGAATTCGATACGAATAGAATTCGAAATGTAAGTTCGGTAAGTAAAATCTGACAAACAACAGATTTTATATGATCTAAAACTTTTATTTCCATATACAGGGTTCAAGTATTAGAAATCATTTCAAGACAATTGATCAAAATCGAGAGTCCTGCAGTCGTGATCGTGATACTGAAACACCAATTCCTGCTGATTCAGAATCAGACCTTCAAATACTACCAACAACTTCAAATCCCAAACGTAAGCGTTTAAATTATCAATACAAAATTGATTCAATGCTAACAAACATTAATAGTTTTGAAGAGGGTGGTGCGACAGCGTCCAAAATAACCAACGCAATTCTGTATATGATTGCGAAGGCCAACATGCCGCTTAATATCACAGAAAACGTTGGTTTTTCGAGCTTAATTAAAATTGTACCGGCATTATATAAAATAGCTGGTATGTGTTTTACTATTTATGTGAATTTTATCTTAAATATTAAATAAATGTTATATATGTATTGTACAGTGCACGTCAGTTTTTATAATTTAAAAAACTTTATTTTTAAGGAAGGAGAACTATAGCCAAACTTTTGGATGAAAAATATGATGTCATTGCCGATGTCATTAGAAAAAGGATTGGTAAAACTAAATTTGTTACCCTTACCACAGAGATTTGGACAGATGCAATGAACACTCAGAGTTTCATTGGAGTAACCGCTCATTACATTCGAAATAATGAGCAAGGCAAATGGTTGTGTTCTGCCATTATATCTGTCACACCTTTACATGAACGCCACACGGCTGATGAAATTTCTGCTACTCTCAGAAACATATGTTCAAAATGGCAAATAAATGTAAATTGTATATTAGCTGTGGTTACTGATAATGCGCCAAATATCACAAAGCAATAAATGACACATTCGGGAAGGACAAGCATTTGCCTTGTTTTGCGCACTCGGTAAACTTGGCCGGTCAAGCATTATTTGCAGATCTTCCCGATTTTAAAAGCCTGATGGCTAAAGTAAAAGAAATTGTAACTTTTTTCAAACATAGTGTCTTATCAACCGACGAATTAAGAAAATTGAATGCTGCCAATAAAGAAATATTTAAAAAACTTATCCAGGAAGTTCCAACTCGTTGGAATTCAGCATATTACATGCTTAGTCGTTTAATTGACTTGCATGAATCAGTTGGAAGGGTTCTGCTAAAAATTCCTAAAGGACCTGATATGTTAACTGGTAAAGATTATTAAAATATGTCAAATATTTTTTAATGCATTAGAATATGAAATTTATTTTCATGTTGTGGCATTTCTACTGTAAAGGAAGTTGTGAAACCCCTGGAAGTCGTGACAAGAGAAATTTCTGCGGACAAATATGTCACATGTAGTAAAGTAATACCCATCATTTCGTGTCTAATTAATCAAATAGAGTCCATCAATACGGAATCTCCAATATCTTTGTTAATCAAAGCGAAAGTGCTGGAACACATAGAAAAAAAGATTCCGGCATATTGAAAAGAATCATATTTTGGCCGTGTCCACGCTTTTGGACTCGCGGTTTAAAAAAATACATTTTAAGGAAGCATTCAGCTGCTCCAAAGCTATCAAAATCGTTGATAATTTGATTAAAGATGAAATTGCTAAACACGTAACCGAACCACCAAAAAACCAACTAGTTTTGAATGAAGAAGACAAATGCAGCCTTTGGGGCTTCCACGCAAAATTGGCCTCGAATGCAAATAAGGATTATACACCATGCACAGAAGGTTTATATACGGGGTTGAAAATGTATCTAAGTCAATCAACTATTGACTTAAAAGCGGATCCTTTACTATATTGGCGAACAAATTCTTGTCTATACCCAGAATTGTCGATAATTGCAGATAAATACCTATGCGTAAGTGCAACTTCAGTTCCATCAGAGAGGCTATTCTCGGTAGCGGGCTGCATAATGACAGAAATAAGAAATCGAATACCAGATCGGTTAAATAAATTACTATTTTTACATTCGTTGCAAAAAGAAGACTGGATAAATTAATATAAAAAAAAGTACAATTCAGGATATGTTATTCGAAAATATTAAACATTATTTTTTGGTGTATAATGTTTAATATTTTCGAATAACATATCTTGAATTGTACTTTTTTATTATACTCAGAAATATTCTAAATAATCATTTTCAAATCACAATAATAAAAATCTTTATAAAAACGAAAAACAGGAAGACTTTTTTATTTATGCATATGAATTTTATTTATTAAATTTTTGTTATATTTGAGTTTTTTTTCTTTCGTTGATTTCTTGATATATGTGGTCATAGAAATTGTCTTTAAGCCTGAATTTTTCATAAGAATATTTCATATGATATTCACATACATTTCCTGGAACACATAATCCATACTGCCATCATCATCATCAATATCAATAATCTCAACTATCTCGTCAGGTTCGTTTGGCACAAAAATAACGTCGTCTTCTGCGCTTTCATTGCGGTTGGAAAGGGCTTTTTTAATTGCTGAAACAATGATTTATTATTATAAATACGTGTTTACTGTTTACATTATTGTATAATAACATTTTTTTAACATTTTCATATTCTGCATCATCTTCAACTTCATTTTGTGTTTGAGGAACATCAACAGGTGCAGCCATTTTGTATTAAGATATTTATAATACACAAAAAAATATGTTTGGTAAGATAGGATAGAGGTCGCTGTCGGTACAGTGTAAGCAAATACAAGTATACTGTAGTTGTTTTAACGCCCGTTTCTTGTGTTAAAGGCTTTTAACGTATGATTTTATATAGAACGAAACACTGGTTTGGTACAATATCTTAGCCAACGCCATCTTTTGCTGAGATAAGAGCCATAATGTTGTTGGTGTATTTTTATATAAAGATTAATCAAACAAAAAGGTGCCGATTTTTTAAATCGATTTTCAGAGAATCGCGATTTTTATATCCGATTTTATGCTGTATCGATTTTTGATGTGACGATTTAAATCGATTCTGAAAATCGATCTTTTTAGGAAGATCACACATCCCTAGTTAAAAGCACAATCTGAGTTAATTGCGACGGTTAAGTTGGCAGGGTTTTTCTTAAAGAAAATTATTGCTAACGACTCCAACTTCTTTCTCATCTCCCACCGTAAGATTTATACGATTCAAATTTCCTCCGTTTTCACGAAGCTAGTAACAGATCAATTTTTGAAACAAATGTGATAATGCTTTTGCTTTATTTAAAGGAAAAACATTTGATCTTGAGCCTGAACAATTTCAAACTCAATCATTAAATTGATAAAGATCGAAAATAAGATTTTTTATTTTTATGAAAAATAATAAAATTAAAAATACGGAGGGCACGCCGTTAACGCTATATGTAAGTTTAGCAAAAACAAATTGTTTTTCTTGTTTTTTCAAGACAAAAACAAACATGTATATTGTATAGTACGCAATGTGTACTCATAAACAAATATATTTGTTTCAAAGTTGTTTTATATTTTAGTTTGTTATATTGGAGGAGGCTTAAATAGTATAACTCTTTGCTTGAATTCTCATTTAGTTGTTTTCACTAATGTGATAATGCAAAAACATTTGATCTTGAGCCTGAACAATTTCAACTCAATCATTAAATTGATAAAGATCGAAAATAAGATTTTTTATTTTTATGAAAAATAATAAAATTAAAAATACGGAGGACACGCCATTAACGCTAAATCTAAGTTTAGCAAAAACAAATTATTTTTCTTGTTTTTTTCAAGACACAAACAAACATGTATATTGTAGAACGCAATGTGTACTCATATACAAATATATTTGTTTCAAAGTTATTTTATATTTTAGTTTGTTATATTGGAGGAGGCTTAAATAGTATAACTCTTTGCTTGAATTCTCATTTAGTTGTTTTCAGCAAATGTATATGAATTTAACTTTTTACCAAACAAACTATCTACTGCTTTTGGTTACTGATGAGGGTTGGTGACTCCTCCCGAAACAGCTGTATAACCTGTCATGCAGAATATAGATCAATTTTTGAAACAAATGTGATAATGCTTTTGGTTTATTTAAAGTAAAAACATTTGATCTTGAGCCTGAACAATTTCAAACTCAATCATTAAATTGATAAAGATCGAAAATAACATTTTTTATTTTATGAAAAATAATAAAATTAGTTCCTTAAAATCATTAAATCCCTTTATTGATTCCAAGGAAATCATGCGCGTTAATGGTCGCCTGTCAGAATCTTCAATGCCATATAACGAACGATTCCCAGTAATCCCACCAGGCAACTCCCGACTCTGCCAACTATATCTAACTTATCTACACACATTTTTACATCATGCAGAATGCAGCCAAATGTGTAGAATGACACACGCAGAATTTTACATATCTCGCTTGAAACTTCGAGTTAAGAGGGAGAGGGAGTCGGGGGCTCCCTAGCAGGATAGTCTCCAACCACGGCCGCAACTTTCTTGGTGCCAGCAGAGAACTAAGACGAGAATTTGAACACTTCATAAAATCAGGGCCATTTTCTCAGAGGTGCTCCAATTATGGCTCTCCCTGAGCCGAGTATGGACAACATATCTCTCGTTAACAGATGGCAGAAACTTAAAGCGATTCACCATCAGCTCTCTATAAGATGGAAAGAAGATTATCTGAAACATTTACACAAACGATACAAATTGAAAAATTCCATTCCCAATATGAAACCTTGCGATCTAGTCGTAGTAAAAGATGATCTTTTCCTCCCTCGGAATGGCGCCTAGGTAGAATAGTAAAGATACACACAGGTACTGATGGCAATGTGAGAATCGCTGACATACGAATTTCTACCGGTATCATAACTCGACCAATCGTAGAACTATGTTACCTGCCACTTCTCACTGATCAAGACCTACATGCTCATCAAACTCCCTCTATTAATATTTAATCTCAATAAATTCATCTAAGCATCATTTTCATTCACGTACCCTAACTAATAAACTCTGTTTTCTATTTTTTCTTTTCTTAATTTTCTCCCTCAGAAACCACAATCGCCGCGCTCGGGATCCGGAAGTCCATCAATGTATGCTATGCAAAAGATACCACTCTTTAAGGTTTTGCCAGCGGTTTTTAAAAATGACTTCCAGGGACAGAAATCATGCTGTTCGCAAATTCAAATATTGCGAAAACTGTCTAGCCAGAAGTCACGACTTGAGAGCAAGTCGATCAACGAACTTGTGTCACAAATGTGATACCTACCACCACACTCTCCTACATCCAACCCGTAATACAACTGACCTGAGAAGTACTATAAACAGGCGCACCATAAACAACAACAACAAGCGAACCATAAACAACAAGCGCACCAACAACAAAACCAAGTGCACCAACAACAACATTAAGCGTACCAACAGCATCAATAACAACAGTGACCAACAACATAATAAACTTGCTACCAACAATCCAGATCCTGCGATTCCTGACCACAAAATTATTTCGGAAGCCATCCGATCTCTTGCACAAGTGTTTTGCGCACAACCAAAATAATGCTGCGCAAAGCGGGGGGCGGCATGTCTAAAATCACTATTTAGACAATAACGTTCATCATTTAATTTTTATATTCATATAAATTTTACTATTTACTAAATGAATTGAAATCTATTACAAATTTTTATTGTATAACAATTATCGTTAAGTACTATTGTGAATTACACTTAATATAGAATTTATTTTTTGTAATGTTATTCATCGAAGCTTGAAGCTTACGACGAAAAAACCAAATTGTAAATCGTTCACTTACATTAAAACCCTCAAGCGAAACGGTGAGAAAATAAATAAATAAACAACATCTCTTGTTACATGAAATAATAATCAACTCCATTTCTTTTCCCATTTGTCAAATATCTAATAAAATCCCTTTATAATTTCCAAATCCTTGGAAATTATAAAATATTAAAAGGTTTATTCCAATCAATTTTAGGAAAACCAATACAGTCCACTCCATACCCAGTCATCACAGACAGCATCACCTAAATATTCATTCCCCAGGCAAACCTTTTCATAATCGTATACAATAGGAAAAATATGAACGTTTTTCTACAAAGCAAATATCTTAAATTCATCACAGCACGATAAGTTATTAAAAAATTTTACATTAAGACAACTTTCGATACTTTATAAGCAACTAGCTGGACCCGGCAAACGTTGTTTTGCCCTCAATGAATTTTTATTTTAGTTAGAATCTGTATATACCTATATAAAATGTGTGACGAAGATCTCCAGATAATAAAATGAGAGCTTCACCAAAAAATCTTTCATTGCCTTTCAAATCTTTTATCAAATCAAATCACAATGTTTGTGAGCCATGGTACATTCATCCCAAATAAAAATACTGCATTTTTGCAGAACTTTTGCCATACCGGAATGTTTTTTGATATTACAGACGGCATTCTCATTTTTTTGTACGTTTAACGGTGATTTGAGTGCTGAATGAGCTGTGCGGCCACCATGCAATAATGTAGCGGCTTTTTCCTTCTTTTTCGTTAGAATATTTATATATAAAAACGTTGGTGAGTTTATTTATTAAAATTTATATAAATTTGACAACTCATTATTTTTCGAACGACAGCGCCATCTACCGGGTCCAATAAAAAAATGTTTCTAACATACATATATGTACATTCTTAGTTTCATTAAAATCACACCATAAATAAGAATATTCGAAATAACTTTACCCAGCGCCACCTATCGGGTCCATTTATACATACAAAAATTTCTTATGACGAAACATACGTTCATTCTGAATTGCAGTCAAATCGCGCTGAAAGTAAAAAATTTTGTTTTTAACTTGACCCCAACGCCAGCTAGAGGGTTAAAACTAAAAAAAAAAAACACAGAAGAGCTCGAACCGAACCTATGCTGGAAATCCTACCTCGACAGCTCTTATGGTTCCGGAGATCATTCGTTACAATCAAATGCATCAACGTTTTTATATATACGCCACGCCCCTTTGCCCACTAACAACTTTATATATCTAAGGTCTTATTATTTCGCAAAAATATCCTTTTGTGAAAATTTCATGACGATCCTTCCAGTAGTTTAGAAGATATTACGATTTTTTATTTTTCTAAAAAGGGGCGTGGTCCCGCCCACTTTTCTTCTTGTATGTATTTCTATTCATGCTAATACCATATGTACCAAATATGACTGCTGTAGGTAAAAAAATTCCCGTGATATGACTTTTTCAAATTTTGGGTTATATGGGCGTGGCACCGCCCCTTTGTCCAATCAAAAATTTATATAGCATATTATTCCTTCCAGAGTCACAGTAACACGCTCTGAAAATTTCAGGAAGATCGGTTCTTTGGTTTGGCCTCCTATAAAGCACAAACAAACACACATTCATTTTTATATATATAGATAGATTGAAAGCAGATTAATTATGATTTAAGGTAAAATGGGGCGAAAAAGGGGGACTTGGTAATAAAAAAATGTATGGCTACCTTACCTGTAGATAAAAAGTGTATAAAACTTTAGATAAATATATATTACAAAAAAATTATTTTGTATAGCAAACATTGTTAGTGGTATAAGTAAAAAAAAAAGGGGGCGGTGAAATGGGCGTGGTTCATAGTTATATGGCGACGTTAACAGTATTAAGAGCAATATACTACCAAATAAAAAAATCCGTTGGAAGGAACAAATTTGTACAGAGAAAAAAAAGTTTAAAACTTTCAAACAAAATTTGGCGTGAAAAGGGGCGTGAAAGGGGGCGTGGCGTAAGAAATGTTTATTTCTACCTCGCCTGGAGTATAATGTGTATACAATTTGAAGTAAATCTGTTAAAAACTATATGGGAGCAATTACATAATTTTAAAAAAGTGGGCGTAAAAGTGGGCGTGGTCAAAAAAAAGTACTCTATTAATCATGCCAGAGTCCCAGTTAAATGCTGTGAAAATTTCAGGAAGATCGGTCCAGAGGTTTGGTCTCCTATAAGGTACACACAAACAAACAAATAAACAAACACACATTCAATTTTATATATATAGATTACGTTAATCAAAGTTAACATGTTTCCTAAAAAAGTAAATTTTAAAGAAAATTTACTAAAAAAAAAAGTAAATTTTTAATAAAATTTGCTGAAAAAAGTATATTTTTAAGAAAATTTAAAAAAAAGTAAATTTTTAAGAAAAAAAATAAATTTTTAATTTAAATAAATAAATAAACAACATCTCTTGTTACATGAAATAATAATCAACTCCATTTCTTTTCCCATTTGTCAAATATCTAATAAAATCCCTTTATAATTTCCAAATCCTTGGAAATTATAAAATATTAAAAGGTTTATTCCAATCAATTTTAGGAAAACCAATACAGTCCACTCCATACCCAGTCATCACAGACAGCATCACCTAAATATTCATTCCCCAGGCAAACCTTTTCATAATCGTATACAATAGGAAAAATATGAACGTTTTTCTACAAAGCAAATATCTTAAATTCATCACAGCACGATAAGTTATTAAAAAATTTTACATTAAGACAACTTTCGATACTTTATAAGTAATTACGTTAATCAAAGTTAACATGTTTCCTAAAAAAGTAAATTTTAAAGAAAATTTACTAAAAAAAAAGTAAATTTTTAATAAAATTTGCTGAAAAAAGTATATTTTTAAGAAAATTTAAAAAAAAGTAAATTTTTAAGAAAAAAAATAAGTTTTTAAGACAATTTACTAAAAAAAAGTAAATTTTTAAGAAAATTTACTGGGAAATTTTTTTTTTTTTTAAGAATTTACTAAAAGAAAGTAATTTATAAGAATATGTACTGAAAAAGTAAATTTTTTTTAAATTTACTAAAAAAGTAATTTTTTAAGAAAATTTACAAAAAAAAAGGAAATATTTTAGAAAATTTACTAGAAAAGTATATTTTAAAGAAAATTTACTGAAAAAAAAAAATTTTAAGAAAATTTACTAAAAAAAAAGTAAATTTTTAAGAAAATGTAAAAAAATAGTAAATTTTTAAGAAAATTTTCAGAAAAAAAAGTCAATTTTAAACAATTTACTGAAGAAAGTAAGTTTTTATGAAAATTTACTCAAAAAAAAGTAAATCGTTAAGAAAATTAAGTGAAAAAAGGAAAATTTAAAAAAAATTTACTAAAAAAAGTAAATTTTTTAGAAAATATCTTAAAAAGGTATATTTTGAAGAAAATTTACTGATAAAAGGAAAATTAAAAAAAAAAATTACTAAAAAAAGTAAATTTTCTTAAAGATTTGAACATTATCAGTGACGATTCTGGATATGTGTATACAATTAGAGGGAAATCCAGCGAGATAATCATATTAATTCTGTATTTATAGTCAACAAAATTAGATTTAAATGTTTTTAGAAAAGTATATAAAATTTGGAAACCCCGTTGCGTTTATACGTCAATTTTATATCGGTGCATAAGCTTTTAAATATAATTTTTTTTTCATATTTAAGTAATTTAAAATAAAGAGAGCTACTCTCAAGTGTTACTTAAGGTTCATTTTTTTTGTTAAATATTGGAGTATGCCTGGTAAAACACGAAAAAGTTGAAACAGAAACAAAGTAATTTGTATACAATGCAAAACCCAGGTACTGGAAAGTGACGATGCTTTGCAATTCGATGTTTGTGAAAAAACACTCCACTCACTTTGCAGCAAATTGGATAAAAAGGATTATGATAAATTGTTAAAAAAAATACCTCTCTTGAGTACAAGTGTCATTTTTGTGCGCCAGTTGAAGATGTTTCTGTGTGTGTAAGCGAATTACAAGAAATCAAAACAAAACTTGATCAGCTGGCTGAGATTAAAGAAACAATAAATTTTATGTCATCTCAATATGATGCTATATTGAAGGGTCTAGCAAAGAATACAAATGAGATAAAAACATTAAAAAATGAGAATGGTACCCTACGCAAAGGGATTAATAATCTAAAATCAACTGTAAACTTTTTAAATAATGTAAGAGTACAAAATGATTGCATAATTTGTGGTGTTGAAACTAATGGAATGCAGAATGCTATGGATGTTGTTTTAGTTGTGGCACAAAAAACCGGAGCGGATATTTGTGAGTATGATATTGATGAAGTATATTTCATGAATCGGAAGCAACAAGACAGCAATAAAACAAGTTCAGTTATAGTTAAATTTACAAATAAAAAATCAAAGCAAGAGAAGTCAAAATTGAAAGAAGTTGACTTAAGAAAAGTTTTGATAAATGATTTCATGTGCAAAGAGACAATGGAAGTATTAAAACACGCAAAGTCTTTAAAAGCCGTTGGTTTCGAATACGTTTATTCTAGAGGTGGCAAGGTTTTCGCTAGTAAAAATAAAAACTCGAGACCGATTTCGCTTAGAAATATGGATGAAGTTGACAACAACGAACTGGTATACCTGTAGCTGATAATACTGATGATGATAATGACGATGAGGCAGAAGAAGAAGATGATGAAACACAATTTCAGTCTCCAAATTAAAATTCTTAAGTATAAATTACAATTTTGAACATTTAGTTAATTGTTCTTTATTTTTTAATTCATTTCTTTTGTTACAAAGTTAAAAAAATTATAAAGTAAATAGAACATACGACTTTGACCAATGTCGTCAGTCGGATAGAGATTGTAGTTTAAATTATAACAATTGTGTTTTATGTTTAATTTAGATTAATAATTAAAATATTTATTAAATCATTTTCAGTTATTGTGGTTCTTTTAAAATATTTATAGCGGATTTCCCGTAAAATTGGACATATGGCAATAAAGTGCAGAATATTTTCCTTTTCGTTTCTATTACATAAAGAGCATATGCGGGGCCTATGTGTCTGAAATCTAGTTCAATTGAGCTCAATCAGGCCACACCTGGCTTTAAACATGTAGCTTACTGCCGTCGCACTGTGGTCAATATTTTGAGATAGCGGCCAAAACTCCTTTTGGTTTTTGTTCTCCGATTTTAAAGTTATTAGACTCATATGAAAGTAGACAGTAGTAAACCTCGGGAGCCAAAAAATTGGAACTCTATTTCAACTATTTCACTGAGAACAGGGTGGCCCAAAATGGGCTTTTTCAGAATTTAGTAAATTTATGATATTTTTAGTTAATTTTTAAAGTTTAAATAATCATAACTTTTTTGTTTTTCAAGATTTTTGGACGAAATAAATTTTGTGTTGTAACTTATGCCTGGTTTTCATTATGTCATTTTCAATGGCAATTGTTGTCAATTACTGTCAGTTGTATGAAAACGGGTTTTAATGTCTTGTCATTTGCAACATTTGACATCTGAAATGAAATTGTCAGCATGTTGGCAATTTGTTTGTGTTTGACAGCCGGATTTTTTGTTCGTTTATAAGATGTAATGAATACGTAATTAATAGCAAATTACGAGATGTCAGTTGAGGCAATTGTTTGTTATCAGCTTATTTGACATAGTGAAAACCAGGCATTAACTTATTTCCTATTACTGGTAGGAAAATTTTAAATTTTTTTTTTAAAAAGGTCAAATTTCTCGGAAATATCCTACTTCATAGAGCACAACTCCTGTGAGTCAAGCTGAGTCAAAACACAAATTTACTATTTTGTAGTCCTAACTCTCCCCTACATTCCTATATATACATGTCCATGCATCGGGACTGCACTTTTTGAGCTACAGCAATTTTTCTGACCCAAGGTAAGATATTCGGTACAAATGCACGTCATATTTTTTGAGAAGTTATTTGTATGTGAAAGTGGCTATTATGCATATATTTTGATGAAATTTTGTACAAGAGTTCTTATTGACCCAAAAAATAATTCTGTTGAAATTAGGAGAAGTTGGCCCATATTTGGACCTAGTCCACATAGAAGGGTGTATCAAAATTTTGACAAAAATGACAATAGAACTCTCAAATTATGTGGTATCTGGCAATTCATTTGGAAAAGGTAAAAAAGATTTTATTGCCATCTAATATTACACAACTTAAATACGTGAAAATTGCAAATAAATTTAAAACCAATGGAAATAACTACCTGTTATATTATGTTTCAAAGAGGTAAAAAAGATCATGTTGAAACTTCGAGCAATAGTATATTAATCCATGCATTCATTTTTTTTCTTCATTATTGTTTAAACAATGGCTAAATTCAGTTGTAGTGTTCTATCTGATATATATTTTGAACGGAAAGATGAAAACGACATTATTTTACATATAATGAATAATCCATTCTTCAAAATATGCGACAAACAAGAAATTAAAATTTATAACTTAAAAATAAAAAACTTTTTAAATACTTTAAGAAAACGGTACAATCAATGTTCCAGAAACAAGAAATTGTTTTACTCACGCAACCAAGAATGGCTAAGAAATAAACTTATTTTTAAAAAGCCAATCAGTAAGCCAATTGATAATTGTAGTGAAAGATCACGAAGACGCACGCTTAAACATATCAATGAAGAAGTTTCTTGTAGCATCATAAAGGATTCATTTCTGCATCAAATTCAACCATCGAAAACTAAAAAGGGTAAAATTGCTATCATTGAAAAAATAGTGGAAGCAAGCCCCAGACGCACAAAAAGGATTTTAGAAAGTATGCCGACACCAACTGAAGAAAATAAATTTACTCCAGAAGAAGCATTTGTACTATTTTTGGATTTGAAAATGATTAAAAACCAATATACAGAATTGCGGAAGCGAACCAATGAAAAAAATTGTGGATTTTTCCATCATATCGAGATATAGTTTCTGCCAAAAAAGATTGCTTACCTTCACCAACTGCTATTAGTGTAACTTCAAGTTCAGCAGAAATAAAATTGCAGGATCTTCTTGAACACACTGCAGAACGATTATTAAAGACATTTGATGCTGACTATTTAAAGAAGTTTAAAAATTGCAGCATGACTTTAATTTCTAAATGGGGTCCTCTGGCCAGAAACAATACAAACAATGTAATGCGGAAAATTCATCAGATGCCAATTTATTCATGATTTCTTTCGTTCCATTACGTTTAACAAAAACTTATATTGGTTCAGAGCCGTCAACTAGTAGAGCTGCAGAGATAGATGTATGGAAGAATGAAATTCCCTCGTCAACAAAATTTTGTAGACCAATAAAGTTTGCTTACAAAAAGGAGACTCAAGATGTCATAGATGAAGAAGTTCGAAAAATTAATGATCAAATTAAAGAACTTCAACCAGTAACATTTAAATTTGATGACCAAGACATTGAAGTAAATTTTAAAATGTGTCTCACAATGATTGATGGAAAAGTTGCACAAGCTTTAACCAAAACAAAGTCATCGTCAAGCCGCACCATATGCCAAAAAACATCAAGTCAATTGAGCCAACCACCAACACAAGACGATAGTTTTAATGAAGCATATGAATTTGGAATGTCACCTCTTCATGCTAGAATTCGTTTTATGGAGCATATTCTTAAATTGGGATACGATTTGGAATTTCGCCCGTTAGGCGAAACAGTGAGAAACAACAAAGAAAATTTGGAAAAAAGAAAGCAAAAAAAAAGATATTCAAGAAAAATACCGTGAGATAGGCCTTATAATTGACCAGCCAAAGCAAGGAGAAGGAAATTCTAATGATGGAAACACAGCAGAAACTGCAGCTTCTATAACTGGAGTAGATTATGATTTAATACGACGATTCCAAATCATATTACAAGTTATAGCATTTAGCAAAAAGATAGATGCAAAAAAATTTGGTCAGTATGCTAATGAGACAGCAACCCTTTATAACCAAAAATATTCTTGCAGATATATGCCAACCACAGTTCACAAAATTTTGTTCCATGGGGAACAAATAATTCAGCACAATATGCTTCCAATTGGAGATCTCTCAGAAGAAGCCCAAGAAAAAAGGAACAAAGACTACAGATTCTTTCGCGAGCACAATACAAGAAAAATTTCCAGACATTGTACTAATGAAGATCTTATTAATATTTTGTTGTGCACATCAGACCCATATATGTCCAGTATTCGACAAAAATGGAAATCAACCTCATTAGAGTTAGATGAAGAAGCTAAACAACTACTGCAAAATGAAAATCAAAGCTATTTGGAAGAAATTTTTACCAATATTGTTTAATTAATACTAGTTTAAAGATTATAATTTGTTTCTAATTTTAGTATAAATTTTTATTAATACATTTAAATAAAATATATGTGCATTTTAAATCAATAGTAAAAGTTTACTTAAAATTTTATCGATGTTGTGTTCTGTATATAATATATCCAAATGGTATTGATATTGTTGGGAATTTCAGTGTTATTTTTCAGTTTAATCCTCACAAGAATTAGCTTTCTTCCAAAAAAACCAACCTTTGGCCCCTGTGAATATTGAGACTAAATAAATGTCAGGGGCCAAATGTTGGCATTTTCGGACCAAAATTAAGTTTATGAATAATAAATAAGTATTGGTTGTAAAATACGATTGAAGAAAATAAGAAATTATAAAAAAAATACCTATTTAAAATGTCAAAATATTCAACTTTTACATGGAAACTCAACAAAAAATTAAAATGCATTTTTAACACCAAATTACTTACGTTCCTATCAGTCGATTTTTACGTTTGAACACGCAAATTGAAGCTTAAAGTCCCTCCTATTGAACAAAACAAATTGCGTAAAAAAATACCAATCCGGTCAAAAGTTATAGAGTTTTGACCGCTATCTCGCGAAATTGACCACTGTGCGTCGTATTATTATAGATTTCGAAATATGTTTGTTGCTCCTTGTAGTTAAGTTTTGAATAAAAACGATTTGTTCTGGTTGCCTGTAGTAAGCGGTTTTCTCTTTCTTTTCTTTTTAGCCCAGTTAGTATAACAATTCTTAGACGTTCCCAGTTCTCTCTTGAAACGCATTCGGAAATTTGTATTGTAGTTACATCACAAGCTAGTTTTTCTATGTGTTTATACCAACACGATTTTTTTTCTATTGTGAGTTTGGTTAGTTTACTTGGTAAGCGGTTATCGTTATAATCAAATAAGGTCTTTATTATATATCTCAGATGTAAATTAAGAGTGTATATATAGTTATTTTCAATACCAGTTTCTAACATCAATGCGTACGTTGGGGTAAATGCAGGTAGCTTAAGTAACTTTTTTAAGAAAAAGCGTTGAAGTTTGTCTACCTCTTCAAACAACGAATATCCCCATACTTGGGCACCATATGACTGGATTGCACGACACACTGATTGAAATAGATTCCATTTTGCCGATCCGATTTCTTTTTTTGATAAAAATTCTTTCCAAGTGGCGTTTATATTGTTTTTAGCAGATTTATTCCTTTTTTCTATATGTTTGCTAAACGACATTTTATGTGATATTGTTACTCCGAGATAAGTATATTCGTTTGTCACTCTGATAGGCTCCCCCTTAAATAACCATTGTTCACGAGCAGAAATTCTGCCCCCATTTCTCAGTATCATCATTTCGGATTTGTTCAAATTTAGCTCTAGATTCCAAATTTCACAATATGTTTCTAGCCATTTAATCATAGATTGCATTGTGTTTATATCCTCTGCCAAAATCACGATATCATCAGCATACATTAAAAGTCTGATATTTTCTGTGCCCACATTAACACCTCCTCCTATATAATCATGTAAATCATTGAGATACACCGAAAAAAGCGTTGGAGATAATATACATCCATTTTTTACACCGGACCCTGTTTCAAACTCCTCAGACAGTTCTTCTCCGTTCCAAACTTTAAACTTTGTATGGCTGTATATACTTTCTATCATTTGAGAAAATTTTGTTGATACGCCAATGCATTGCAGTTTATATATAAGCGACTTTCTCGAGACTTTGTCAAAGGCTGCTCTAAAGTCCACAAAAAAGGCATATAATTTCTTTTTTCATTAAATTTAAGATGAGCAATCGCTGCTAAATTGTACAGATTATCAGAAGTTGAGTACCCTTCCCGGAAACCAGCTTGAAATTCTGTTATTATATTATGGTTGTGTAGCGATTGGTTAAGCCTAGTATTCAAAATACTCATTAATTTTTTGCTACGGTATTCATAAACGCTATTCCACGATAATTATTTGTGTTCTCCCTTTCTCCCTTTTTAAAAATTTTAAAAATTATACTGTTTGTGAATGTTTCATCTAATTTTGACGTTTCATATATAATGTTGTAAGAAGTCGCTAGTTCTTCCAGAAATCTATCAGAAGCATTTTTGAGAAATTCATAACTTACGCGATCTTCTCCCGGAGCTTTATTGTTTTTTGCCTTTGCCAGTACATTTTTTATTTTGACGATGTTTATTGGGTGATCTAAAATATCGTCTGAATAAAACATTGCTGCATACATAATATTGTTTGATGTTTGTGGTGGATTTAACAACTTAAAGAGGTATTGTTTGAATTCATTTGCATGTATTCCAGGGTTTGCTTGTCTTTCTACATTCTTGATTTGCTTTACTAGGTTCCACCAGTCTTTATTGTTTTTAACTAGATTTATTTGATTATCTATACATTTATAATATTCTTTTTTACTATATTCACATGTTTCTTTGTACTGCTTGTTTTTAACAAGATACTTTTTCTTGTTATCTTCTGTGGGATTCTGACGATATTGATGCAATGCTTCAAAGGATTTTTCTCTTAAGTTTTTACATCTGTAATTAAACCATTTATTTCCCTATACAATTGCGTTTTTCCTACTTGGTTGTTGCTGTTAGGATTTGCCGAGTTTATTATTTGTATTAAATCTTTTAAATCCAAATTATTTTTAAACTGTTTTATGGTGCATAATTCTTGATTAAGATTTTCTTTATATTTCTCTGTTTTTCTGTCATCCCATCTAAGTTTTGGAAGTAAATTCATCGAATTATCAACAGCTAGTACTTTTACATTTATGTTTAAAGTAATAGGCATGTGATCAGACCAAGGTTTATTTTCTACCACAAAGGACTCAACCGATTCTAAATTATCATGAGCCAAAGCACAGATATCATTAACCGATTTGCCAACACCACTCATAAAAGTGAAATTTCCATATTCATCACCTCTTGTACATCCATTCATAATATGTAAACCAAAATCTTGACAAAGTTTAAGAAATGATCTACCCTTAGCTTCAACTTGTGTATCTCTAGAATTTCTGATTCGGATATTTAAGTCTCCAATTAGGAAGAGATTTTCCACACATTCATTTGTTAGGAAATTTTTTACTATTTCAAAACTATCATACCAAGTAGCTGCTCCTAGATATAATGGCATTATATTTATTGTCTTAACAGAGGTTTTAATGATAATTAGCTCAACATTTTCTTTTACACTAAACTCGTATGAAATATTGTACTTTTTAAGTTCTTTTTTAACGCCATATACACAACCTGCAATTGCTCTTCCAAATCTACTATTTCTGTCCGCTGCTTTCCAATATGTATCATAACCACTGAAAATTGTTTTTAAATCTGACTACCTTATCTTCCGTTATATGAGTTTTTAATAAAACAAATATATCGCTAGTTTTAATAAATTGAAAAAAATCAATTTGCAAAACATTATTTTCTAAACCATGACAGTTATATGACAAAACTTTTAAAGACATTAGGTCTGTCTGCGTACTTTTCCAGTAGCAAATACTCAGTAACTTTTTTTGGGAGAGTAAGAACAATTTTACTCTCTCGGTTGAAAATATCTCAAAAAGTATGCAGACAGCATCCAGTGAAATCTTGCAAGAAAACAGCTGATCGGTGTGTAAACAAACAATTTTTCCCACAAAGTTCTGCTGGTTCTATCGGTTCTGCCATCTCCAATCCACTTGCATCACGGTCACACTGTATATTTGCATGTTTCTAGCATGAAGTAAAATGTTTTGTTTATTATAATTTATTATAAACGTTAAAAATCAACACAATTCTAACTACTTACCTCTGCCATTGTTAAATTTAAATTTTTATTTTCATTTCACAAAAATTATTTCATTCAAACAGTAAATAAAAACAGCTGTTCAAACTAGTTGCAAAATCTTGCAAGCAGAAATTTCTCCAGCAACATTTTGCAAGTTCTCTAACTTCCAACTGTCAAAAAATTATCTTTTTGGCTCTCTCGCTGCAAGAGATTTGGAGTACGCAGACAACATTTTGCAAGATTTTGCAACATTTTGCACAAAATGATGCAAAATATGTGTACGCAGACAGACCTATTGAAATATTTTCATTATAGATGCATTTAGGTTTTACAATTTTACTTTTAGGACATTTTTTATTTATTTTTTTATTTTTTAATGGTTTTTTGAGTTTTTTGAGTTTAAATTAGATAAAATTTCATTATAATTTATAGAGATTGAATCTAAAGTATCTCCAAATATTTTTTTGAGAGTTTTGACTCCGTCCTGCTTCTCGCATATCAGCTGTTTATTTTTGTTCCACCAGAACCAATTTTCTTTAATTTTCATTCTATCATTTCTTACTAATATACGATGATCGTTGTTCTCGTCTAGATTAAGTTTTTTAAGCTGGAGAAAAACACGTTTATCTTTTTGTTTATCGCTGTTTAAATCGCGTTCCACAATGATTTTGGTACCCGCAAAATTTTTTGAATTTTGGAAAGTCTCCTTTATAATTTCTCCTGAACTAAATTCAGCAATCACCCCAATTTTCTCGTCTCTCTCATACAGTTTTTTGGTTGATAAAATGTTATTTTCATTTGAAAGTTTAAGATATCTTTACAACACTCTTTTACAGCTCCTTCTAAGGAGTTATTGGATGGCATACCTTTAAAAACAACATTGTTCCGTTTAACATAATCGTGAAGGTACATAATTTGATAATGATCCTTCTCCTTTTCATCTCTGAGCTGCTTAATCTCGTTTTTAAGAACTTCATTTTCTGATTTTAAGTGATCAAATTTAGAGCCAAGATCGTTTACATTTGTTTTAATTTCATCAATATCTTGTTTTGTTGGAATATTTTTTAGTTTATCATCCATTAAAGTTGACATAAGAGCAGAGTTCAGAAAAAAACACACACTGAATAAAAAACTCGTACATATATGTAAACAAACATAACTTCGACCAACACACACATATTTTATTTTCATATCAATTATGTGCGTTTCTAAATTTTCTATGGTGCCCAACACAATCATGACTGTGTTCGTTTTAATATTTCGTTATTTACACGAACATGTTTCTATCAGGTACTTTTTGTTTCGAACACACATAAACGACACAGATTTGAGTGTTGCTTTATTTGAAGTTCGTGTTCTGGTACGTGTACTGAAAAAAAAACAGAACATGTACAATAAACAGGTTCGAGTTCAGTTATATTTTAAGTCGTGTTGTGGCTCGTGTACTAAGAAAAAACAGAACATGTACAATAAACAGGTTCGAGTTCAGTTATATTTTAAGTCGTGTTCTGGCTCGTGTACTAAGAAAAAACAGAACATGTACAATAAACAGGTTCGAGTTCAGTTATATTTTAAGTCGTGTTCTGTCTCGTGTACTAAGAAAAAATAGAACATGTACAATAAACAGGTTCGAGTTCAGTTATATTTTAAATTCGTGTTCTGGTTCTTGTACTGCGAAAAATTGAAGCATCAATTCGCGATCTGTTACACCCCGATAAAAACGACAACAATTGTTTCAACCAAATTTATTAAAATTTTATTGACCCTTTTTGATGACTTACGTTGCAAATTGTTTACAATTGTCAAATATTTTAAAATTTTATTGGCCATTTTTTGTGATTTACGTTGAAATTATTTACAATTGTTTTTATTGACTGGTTTTTATTTTAATAAAAGATGGTAATAAAATACTTAAATAATACAGATAATATACATATATTCTATATATGTATATCCATAATAACTGCATGTTAGAAATAAATCGGTATATTATTTTATTAACATAAAATTCTGCAATATTTTGTTGTGGGGAAAATACATTTCTTTTGCATTAACAGAGTGTCACTTCATTTTGCTCAGCGTGGCTATGCCACAATAGATGGCGCCACAATTTTTGTTCTAATTAGCTTTGCAATAGTTATTTCTATTGTAACATGAATGTCAATATTTTCAAATAGATATTATGCATAACAATGTTAAGAGTATACACGGGCTGGTCTTTTATTTCATACGTTTTTTCATTATTCTTTTACAAATATGAACATAAGTTTGACATATTAACTTTTTGTTGTCTTTACAAAATAGAGTTACCGAGTTATCAATGAGTTTTTTGCTTTCAAAAAAGTTATACATAGTTATATAGAATTATTATTCTGCTTTACCTATAAAATATCTGATTGCGATTACATCTAATTTTTAAAAATTGCTTATGATTACTAAAGCATTATTATTCATATAAATACAAAATTGCACTTTTTAAATTTTCCATTCAAATTTAAGAAAATATCAATTCTAAAAACTGGAATTAAAACCTCCAATTATAAATTAGAAAATATTAACTGAATTTCAGAAAATCATATCATTATGGCCCTATGCCCCTTATAGGAACGACGGGAATTTATTATTATTATATCAAAACGTCGGAAAAATTAATTTTAAATTTGGAAACCATCAATTGCATCTTTAATATACATATAAATTTTATTCGTTAAACACAAATTGAAATTCCAAAACAAACACCAAATATGTTTACATTTAAAAAATGTTTACATTAAAAAAATATTGGCATTCAGGAGAAATTAATAGCTTTTCAGTAACTTTTTTAACGATTGTCGAATCGTTAAAAAAAGAAAAGCAAAATTATCAGTAAAATTTTTAAACGATATTCGCTATTGTTAAAGTCAGCTGTTGTTGTTATCTAAACGACAACCATTTTTGTGTTGTTTATTCGATCGATAAAAACTTAAATTTTTAGGTTGAAATGTCGTCATACATAAATAAAAATCATAAAATAGTGAAAATATTTTGCTTCTATTAAAAAACTTTTTTATATAAATAAAAAAATTAAAAAGCATATTCAATTCATTATTTCATTTTCAAATAAATAAACAGAAATATTAGTAAAAAAAAAATAGAGATATTAAACATAAACATAAAATCATCCTGTCAAACACGAAGTAATTTGTTTTTTTCTATTCTTCTTTGTGTTTTTCGCTTATTTTAACAGAGATGCCACTCGTTTACAATTTAAATAAATAGAAAAATAGATTTGTCGACTGTCGTTAAGATATGTGTACTTAGTGAATCACTTAATCCTCAGTGCACACAACAACAGCTGTCGATATATTTTTCGATTGTCGGATCGTTGAAATTTTGTCGGATCGTTCAATTCGCACTACAGAAAACATTAATTTAAATTCAATGAATTTTAGAAAACCTCAAATGATATTTAAGAATTGCGAACATAAAAATTGTTACATAAATAAACGCAATTTGATGAGAATGTTATTTATATATAAATTTTCACAATTTTTTTGGATGAATATTTGAAGTTTTTCAGAAAAGAAAGATAACAAATTATTTTATTTATCAATACTCAAACCGAGGTGGAGGGTATCAAAGATTCGGCACAGCCGAATTTAACACTCTTACTTGTTTCAATTTAAACTCTTTTAATTCATATATAATTAATAAATCTAACACAAAATCTTTTAATATCTTATCAATAAACGTAAGAAGTATTTCGTCAATTAGTAAATTCAACAATTTTAAATCTAAATTATGTAGTTTGTCGATAATGCCTGAAGTAATTGCTGTCCAAGAAACGTGGTTTTGATAAAAATTCTATAAATTTATATTCAATTGATGGATTTGACGTTGTCCACTGTTGTAGAAATGATAATTATGGCGGTACTTCTGTTTATATTAACCAACAATTAAAATAGAGTATGTTAGCTACTCGAAGTGAAAATTTTTTGGACCTTGTATCATTATCAATATAAGATGTCAAAGTAAACAATAAACCCTTGGTGATTACCTCGCTCTAGAGGTCGCAAAAATGTTTATTCGAAACCTTTTTAATAAAAATAGAAGATTTGCTCACGGATATAAATAATTTTCCAAGTATCTTTGTTGGAGATTTTAATATTGATCTAATATGCGAATACACTCGTTTCCATTCAGAATACCATAACGGATCATAATTTTTTGTTTTGTGAGATCAAAATGAACTCTAATCATCGGAAAGCTGTTGTTGAAAAGAGATATCACTTATCTTGATAACAACTTAAGTCTCATTAGTTCAGAAGGTTGTTCTGAACAATGCAAACAATTAATCGATACTCTTTCGTTAGCCACTCTTCAAAGCACAAGTATAACCACTAGAAAAATAAATATTCGACACAAGGTGTGTCCATGGATGTCTGAATCGTTATTACCTTTAATAAGCTATAAGCACAAGTTGTTGAAATCCAGAAGGAACAAGTAAGAGTGTTAAATTCGGCTGTGCCGAATCTTTGATACCCTCCACCTCGGTTTGAGTAATGATAATAAATGTAAACAAAATATTGGAAAAAGTAAACAATATGTTAAACTTAATACCAGATTATTTCAGAAAATTCTTTGGGTTGATTTTCGTCTTTTCTATTATTTCGGATTTATTTCGGTGTTTGTTTTTGGTCATTGTGGTTGCTGATCGGCATGCATTTAGGTTATATACCTATATGCATGCGTTTCCGGTTATATGGCATAACTTCTCGTTTAATTTAGTTTTTGCTAATTAAATAGCTCGCCCTAACCTCCATTGCAAAGGTAATGGTTGTGTAGGGTGGCTACATGCATTAAATCATGCCAATTGGAGATGGCTGTATAGTTTCTTTTAACTGGCCGAATATTTCTTCATTGCGGCCATATAGGTCGGATGGATTAACAAAATAATAACCAAAAAAAAGCTCTCTCAACTTTTTTATTAAAATATTGCCATATTTTGAAAACATAGAGAATAAATTTATAATAATAAATAATCAAATTAGGGATACCAAACGCAAAAAACCAAATGTCCCAAACATTTTAAATAAAATTATTTGTTATCTTTATTTTCTGAAAAACTTAAAATTTTCATCCAAAAAAATTGTGAAAAATAATATATAAATAAGATTCTCATCAAATTGCGTTTTTTTATGTAACAATTTTTGTGTTCGCAATTCTTAAATATCATTTGAGGTTTTCTAAAATTCATTGAATTTAAATCAATGTTTTCTGTAGTCCGATTCTGTAAATTTCAACGATCCGACAATCGCAAAATATATAGACAGCTATTGTTGTTTGCACTAAGGATTAAGTGATTCACTAAGTACACACATCTTAACGACAGTCGACATATCTATTTTTCTATTTATTTAAATTGTAAATGAGTCGCATCTCTGTCAAAATAAGCGAAAAACACAAAGAAGAATAGAAAAAAACAAATAACTTCGTGTTTGACAGGATGATTTTATCTTTATGTTTAATATCTTTATTTTTTTACTAATATTTCTGTTTATTTATTTGAAAATGAAATAATGAATTGAATATGCAATTTAATTTTTTTATTTATATAAAAAAGTTTTTTAATAAAAGCAAAATATGTTCACTATTTTATGATTTTTATTTATGTATGACGACATTTCAACCTAAAAATTTAATTTTTTATCGATTGAATAAACAACACAAAAATGGTTGTCGTTTAGATAACAACAACAGCTGACTTTAACAATAGCGAATATCGTTTAAAAATTTTACTGATAATATTGCTATTTTCTTTTTTCAACGATTCGACTATCGTTAAAAGAAGTTTCTGAAAAGCTATTATGCCAATGCCAATATTTTTTTAAATGTAAACATTTTTTAAATGTAAACATATTTGGTGTTTTTTTTTGGAATTTCAATTTGCGTTTTTTTTTTTATTTATTTATTTTTATTATTTCCGACGTTTTGATATGATTTTCGGAAATTAAGTTAATATTTTCTAATTTATAATTGGAAATTTTAATTCCAGTTTTTAGAATTGATATTTTCTAAAATTTTAATGGAAAATTTAAAAAGCGCAATTTTGTATTTATGTGAATAATAATGCTTTAGTAATTATAAACAATTTTTAAAAAATAGATGCAATCGCAATCAAATATTTTGTAGGTAAAGCAGAATAATAATTCTATATAACTATGTAGAACTTTTTGAAAGCAAAAAACTCTGATAACTCGGTAACTCTATTTTGTAAAGACAAGAAAAAGTTAATATGCCAAACTTATGTTCAGATTTGTAAAAGAATAATGAAAAAACGTATGAAATAAAAGACCAGTCCGTGTATACTCTTAACATTGTGCTGTATGATATCTATTTGAAAATTTGACATTCATGTTAAAATAGAAATAACTATTGCAAAACTAATTAGAACAAAAATTGTGGCGCCATCTACTGTGGCATAGTCACGCTGAGCAAAATGAAGTGACACTCTGTTAATGCAAAAGAAATGTATTTTCCCCACAACAAAATATTGCAGAATTTTATTTCTAACATATATCTTATGTATAAAATTTTTCTGTCGCGGTGTTTGTGGTAAAATTCCGCTGAAACGGCTCAACCGATTCTCATGAATTTTTGTGCGCATATTGGGTAGGTCTGAGAATCGGACAACGTTTATTTTTTTTTGATAGGGCCACTGGGAGGGGTACCCCCCATACAAAGTGAACTTTTAAAATCAGATATCTGGAGTACTATGATAGCCATAAGTGCCACGCCCACTTGAGATATCAAAAAAAAATACCTGTTGTCCGTTTCTGAGACCTACCCAATATCCACACAAAATTTCAAGAGAATCGGTCAAGCCGTTTCGGAGGAGTTCAATTACAGAGACCGCGACACGAGAATTTTATATATAAGAAGAAACTCTTTTTTGGTTTTTTTTTATTTTTTTATTTAGTGCGATTTGACTGCAATTCAGAATGTATGTATGTTTTATCATAGGAAATTTTTGTATGTATAAATGGACCCGATAGATGGCGCTGGGGTAAAGTCATTTCGAATATTTTTATTTACGGTGCGATTTTACTGAAACTTAGAATGTACATATATGTATGTTAGATGATGCCAAAAATTTTTTTGTTGGACCCGGTAGATGGCGCTGGCGTTCGAAAAATAATGAGTTGTCAAATTAATTTAAATTTTATAAGTTCCCAAATTTACAAACGTTTTTATATACAAATATTCTAACTAAAAAGGAAGGAATAAAAAGGAAGGAAAAATTGCATTGGCTATTGCTTTGTCCGGAATAGCCGCAACATTATTGCATGGTGGTCGTACAGCTCATTCAAAAGTTCTGCAAAAATGCAATATTATTATTTGGGATGAATATAACATGCCTCACAAACATTCCTTAGAAGCACTACATAGAACTTTAAAAGATTTGAAAGGCAATGAAAGACTTTTGGGTGGAGCTCTCATTTAATTATCCATGATCCAGCGGCTGACCAGTTTTCAAAACAACTACTTGGTTAAGTGAAAGAACTATTTAAGCCGCAAAAAATTTCGATGTCAATAATATTAATGTTATTATTCAGGACATGATTGATTCCGAAATTGTTATTTCAAATCTATGGATAGTGTTGTTGAAGAAAATGAAACAGTCAATTATCCACCAGAATTTTTGAATTCACTTGATGTGCCCGATCTACCTCCACATTTATTAAAATTAAAAGTTGGTTCTCCAATAATTTTGCTACGTAACCTCAACGCTCCGAGACTATGTAATGGAACCAGGTTAATTGTTGAGAGAATAATACCAAATGTTATTGAGGCCACAATTCTCAAGGCAAATTTAAAGGAGAACATGTGTTGCTGCCAAGAATTCCTACGATTCCTACCGACACACCGATAACATTCAAAAGATTGCAATTTCCGAACAGATTGGGCTTTACCATGACCATCAATAAATTTCAAGGACAATCATTGCAAATATATGGTTTGGACCTCGAAAACAGTTGTTTTTCGCGTGTCGGAAAGCAAGCAAATTTATTAATTTACTGCCAGAATAAGGAAACTAAAAATATTGTTCACTCTTTTTAGAATTACAATGATAGAAATATATTGGTCATTCTTATACATATGTATGTTACAATAAATATTTATTTAAATTTTCATAAATAAAACATGTTTTTTTTTTAACAGTTTTAATATTAACAAATGCACAAACGTTTTTTTATATAGATATATTCAGATTCTAACAAAAATTAAAAATTCAACGTTTGCCGGGTCCAGCTAGTGTACATATATTATTTGTATTATTTAATATGTGTATGTATGTATATGTAAATATTACACACAAAAAACACAACATCAAACGTTATTTTTGTGTTTATCTCTTTAAATAAATTAATACATTATTTTTTTATTTTTTTTTGCTAAATTTACAATGTTTTTTTTTATTAACAACTTGGTATTTTAGCATTATTTGCTTTAGATGTTGGTGAATTTTTACTCCCTTTATATCAAGTCGTCGTTCGTAAGTTATTGTGTTCCATATGATTTTTTTTGATTAATTCATGTTTAAGTTCTAATAGTTCTTACGCTTAAAGGCGTTTTCAAAGAGGATTTTTTTTTAAACAGAAAAAACCACAAATTATAGTACTTTCCTTGGTAGGAAGGTCGCAATAATTTTATCGGTTCAGTTTTTTTAATTAGCAACTAAACTTAAGCAACTAAACTTTAACAAAAAGCATATAGAACACAATAATTTACGAACGACGAAGTGTCTGCTTGTCGAAAAATTTTGGATCAATTTTAACCCCTTTCCCGTGACCCAATCGATCTGAAAGTTTGCAGGCAGGATCGTGGCAATAACATAAATGATCTGATAAATTTTTTTAGTGATGCCAAAACAATGGAAACTGTTAAATTTTTCTACCAGAGTTGATAAAAAAAATGTACAAAGGGTTAGTTTTTATTATATTATTACCACAATGACCACCAAAACAACAAGTCCAGCTATGACAACAATACAACATTTAGAATAACAACAAGAACAATATAGAAACATCATATTTTTTATTTTTTTTTAATTTTTCAGAGATTTCCCTGAACCTATTCCACCGATTTTAATGATTTTTGAAATAGAAATCTTCCCACGAATTTGGTGAATCATTCTCACTGAAAATGATGACCTTAGCTATTCTATTGAGTGCGTGATCGTGACAAGAACAACATAGAAAATTATATTTTTTCAAGACTTTTTTTAGTTCTCGGGACCTAATCAACCGATTTGGACGATTTTAAATACCAAACTTCACAGGATATTATTGGATCATTTTTTATGTCAACGAGCACCCTTGCTGCCCGATTGATGCCGTCATCGTGATTTCCACAGACGGACAGACGGACATCACTATATCAACTCCGGTTGTTATAAGGATCACAAATATATATATTTTATGGGGTCCAAAATTTTTTTTCTAATTATTACAAACGGAATGACAAACTTATATATACCCTCTGCACACTGGAGTGGAGGGTATAAAAATTAGCAAGACAAGAATATTTCGGAACGTCTTAGGAGGATAAGCAAAATTATTAATATTTGTAATAAACAACTAATGAATAATTATTATGAGCACAATATACGAAATTGCAATGGTGACTCCAGAAAAACGTGGGAGTTTCTGAATAAACAACTTGGAAAGGGTCCAAAATCATCAATTGAGTTAATATCAAATGATAATATGGTTGTTACATCAGATGCGGAAAAAGCAAATATTTTTAACAAATATTTCTATAACTCGGTAAGAGATATGCGAGCGCATATACTACATGATTCTGAGGATGACATTAATTTGTTTCGTACATTAGTTCCAGCTACTAGTCGTTTTAACCTAGAAGAAATAGGAAAGATAAAAATTTAACAAATTTTGGAAAACTTAGAAAAAAATAAAAGTCCAGGATGCGACAAAATTACTCAAAAGATGTTGTTGGTGCGTAAAGAAATGTTGTCGGAGATTATTGCAAACATATTTAATAAAATGATTATTGAGGCAAACTATCCTTCGGTCTTAAAAGTACACAAAATTATTCCCATTCCAAAATCTCTAGGTATTAATAAAATTGAAAATTATAGACCAATCTCCCTGCTTTCGATTATTGATAAAATATTTGAAAAACTTATATTTGAGCAACTAACAAACTATTTGGAATATAATAAGATGTTATTTGATCGGCAGTACGGATTTAAGAGAGGCGCAGGTACGGATGAAGCTGTAATTAATGTGGCTGATTACATTTGTAACGGACTATATTCTGGGTATAAAGGAGTAGCTGGAGTATTTTTTGATTTGTCCAAAGCTTTTGATCTGGTGGACCATAAAATTTTGATAAAAAAAACTGGAAATTTTTGGATTTTCTCAAAAATCCATATTATTGTTTGAAAATTATTTAAAAAATAGATGGCAGTTTGTTCAAGTTGGTGAATGCAAAAGTAATCAGTTGGGTGTTTTGTGTGGAGTTCCACAAGGCAGCGTCCTTGGGCCACTGCTATTCAAAATTTTTATTAATGACATCAAAAACATAAAGTTTAACGGAAAGTTGTTTATGTTTGCTGACGATATATGCTTGTTTTACAACTATAAGTTTCAGCAGGTGCTGCAGATGCAAATAGAAGATGATGCGGCGATTTTGTCAGAATTTTTAAGACTAAATTAATTAATTCTAAATGCAAGCAAAACTAAAGTTGCAAGATTTAGACCTATTTGAGAGTGCATATTGATGGTGCAGTAATAAGTGAGTCTGAGACCGTTAAATATCTTGGTATTAACATGAATCAGAACATTATGTGGGAAAATCACATAAACAGTATGAAATCGAAAATATCTTCAGGAATCGGAATTCTTTAAAAATTTAAAAACAAGTTAGATGTTAAAACCAAAATGTTACTATATCAATCCTTGGTTCACTCTCATTTGACGTATCTTCCGATAATTTATGGATGCAGAACAAGCTCTGCATTGAAATCTTTACAGCCAGCACAAAATAAAGCATTAAAAATCGTGTTCTTCCGCTGCGGTTTAGTACAATAAATCTTCAAAAATTATGCTAAAACAACACTCCCAGTAAATGGTTTATACAAGCAAAAGCTGTTAACATACGTTTTTAAATGTTTAAAAGCTTTTGGTTCTCATACCATGCAATTTCACCAGAATGTAACATACACTCACATTATTACAAGACAGGCTTTGGATTTAAACGTTACGAGATGTCGTCAAGAGTTAACCAAACAACACGTGAGTTATTCTGGACCCATGCAGTTTAATCAACTACCTACCTGATTATTTAAAAAACATTTCAGCTTTATCGACTTTTAAAATCAATTTAAAAAAATATTTGTTAGAAAATGTCGAAATACTTCTTAAATCTTGAATTATTTAACTTGTTACTTTTTTATTCTTTTATTTTTGTTTCTTTTTTTTTAAATTTTACACAACTCATGTTTTCTTTTTAAATAAGATATAGAAAAATGTATTGATATAAGAAATTTGTAAACATTTAGTTGCCTTACTAGCCTCTATCAAGCCTTTACCGGCGCTGAGGCAAAATATTTTAAATTTTTGTAATTAAATTATATTTTGAAATAATAATAAAAAAAATATATATATATTATCGCATTTGTAGAAGTCTAGAAATCATATCGATATTAGAATTAGCAGTTATCATAGCAAACAACCTCCGGCTACAAAGTAATTAAAAATTAGTGGGAGTATAACATTCAATAAGTATCTAGAATGGCCTAGTATCTAATTTCACCTAGAGGATGTTATATCAGTTTGAAGATAATAATTCAGTAGTTTTTGCGATTATGTTACTTTTTAAATCAAAACACTTTTGAAGATAATCAACTTTACAAATCTAATTTTGAAGGAAAATTCTTTTTTTAACCATTTTGCCCCGACCTCATTTTACGTTTCTCATTTTATCAGATCACTCTAAAGCAGTCATAGCTAAACTTTTTGCCTAAAAAAATTTTTTTCTAAACAGCTGAAATAAATTTAATATAAATTTTTATTAATAAAATAGTCTAACTTATTTAGAAAATCTTTAGTTAATGCGATAAATGTAGTTGTTTACAATTAGTGCTTAATATTTAAATATATGGATCAAAATTACTTGTTAAAATTCTTAGTACTTATCACTTATCCTAGATCGCAAAATAAAAGTTATTTTGGTTCATTATAGAGAACGTTTGTTCGCATATATATGTTGATGCAAATATAACCAATTTTTTTTTTTTGCAAAATTTCGAATATTAAAGTATTTTTCTTTATTTAGAAGACGATGAAAATTTGATAAGTTGTCCGTTTGATGATTGCATAGACGCATCACATTGTAAATCAATTAATTCCAGCTGAATATCACTTGAAACACTCGATATTAGTAGCAAATGAATTCCGAATATTTGACAAATCATTTTCAATTATAAGAAAACAAATCTTCGATTAGATTCATATGTACATTTTCAGCAAAAAGATTAACTTTTTCTTGGGAGACATCCTTAAGTGTTTTAACTGTAGGAAAACAATAACAAATTTTTTCCATTAAATTCTGTTTAAAAAGTCTTATTTTTTCTTGAAAAAACTTAAGCTGTGTACCATAGTATAAGTATAAATATTTTTGCCTTGTAAAACTTTATTTAATTCATTAAAATGATGCAATAGATTGACTGAAAAGGCAAAATTGGAAAGCCATGATGAACCAATTAAGTCAGGAAAGTCTTCTTTTTCGTGTAATATTAAAACGGTTATAATTTCCTCTTAAAGATCCCATAGCCGTCGCAGAACTTTACCTAAGCTTAACCATCGAACATGGTTGTGGTATAATACATCTGAGTATTCAGCGTCGAGCTCTTCAAGTAAAGATATAAATTGTTTGTGTCTTAACCCTTTCGATCGAAGAAAGTTTAACAGTTCAATTAGGACTTTATGGACTTAAATATTTTTAACTTTTTCAGTTGTGGGTCGATTTTAAATTTTTAATCGGTTTTGGAAAGATGACTAACTAAGCTTTCCAAATATATATATATATGTTTATACTTCTAACAAACCCATGTGGAAATAATACCCCAAATATTTCAAATTTCCAGTTTTTTGGTGACGTTGTTTGGGAACATATGTTTTTATTATTTTTATTTGAAAGCACATTTAGTAGTGAGTAAATTGACACCTTGTTTTTTAAAATTGGTTAATAATTGCTTATGTTACAATATTTTTATTTAAATATACAGATATAATTTTTCCTAGTACATATATGCTATGTATATAAACTGTTTTATATGCAAACATTTTTACAGTTATTTTTTTAAAAAAAACACGTGGTATAGTTAAATATAAAGAAATTTTAAAAATGTGTAAAATATTTTCGATAAGTGCTGATATTAAAAGTGAAATTGTGTTCTATGTGAAATATTAATAGAAATCATTTGAATTTCAGAAAGTTTTGTGTTGAACAAAAGAAGTATTAAAAACATGGATACTATTTTTCATAAGATCTGTAAGGTGCTTGTTTAATTACATTGTTTTATTACTTTTATTTCATGCCAATGAACATAAATTGCGATCCCTGCTACGCATTAACGCCCCATAACGCAGCAACAATTCTCACCAATTTCAATAGCGTTCATCCCATGGCCGATAAAAGACTAAATACCAAATTTCATCAAAATATATTCATATTTGCGACCTGCAGTTTGATTACAAGCTTTACATGGACACATAGACGGACGGACGGACATCGTTAAATCGAATCAGATAGTGATTCTGATTCGATCGGTATAATTAAAGATGGGTGTAGGTCAAATATTTTTGGTTGTTACAAACAGCAGCACAAAGTCATTATACCCAAACCACATAGTGGTATAGGGTATAAAAATACATCCGTACAAACATATTAAAACATTTTTTTTAAAAGAAAATAATTTAAATTTTTTACTCTACCCTTGTATCGAAATTTTTAATGTTATTTGGATCAAAAGTATTTATGGAGCTTGGAAACAATAATAAAAACAAATAACATTTTATTAATTAATTTGCTAAAATTTTACTGAAAAATAAAAGAAAAGACATACACTCAGTTGTTAAATACAAGAACAATAGCCACAAAAATATTAAATACACAACATAGCAAGAAAAAAAAAAGTGATCAGTGACACAAAAAAGAAAAAATTTCGCAACATCTTAAAAATAATATATTGTGGGACAATAAAATCATAACACTAACAATACGTATAACTATACAGCACAATAATCTACACATAAAGTTAAAAAATAAAGAACACAATTTTCACAAATTAAATCTAAAATTAAATTAAATAAAGATAATGTAGAGTTTTTTTAAAAATACTAAATTTTATTATATTATAAAAGTGATTACAAACATAAGCCAGTTACATACATATTAAAATCTTCACTGAGTTAAAAAGAAACAAAAACAATAGACATTAAAGTATTTAGTTACCCAAAACACTAGCAAAACTTGTTCTAGGCTTTCGTGCTAGTTTAATAACACATTAACAAAAAGACAGTAACAATATTACAACAAAAAACACACAGTACCATCAAAGCACCAAGTAACATTGCAGGAGGCTTAGCACAAAAAGAGACGGTAAAAAAAAAAACACAAGAGCGTAAGTTACTCTTGTAAAGGTTTGTACCCTACCCCCAGCAAACAAGGTAAGTTGAACATTATACAACTTACGAAAAAATTTCCTAAATACAAATTTTACAATTTTTACACATTAAACCAGATTTGTAGAGAAATATACCATAATAAAGAAAAAATTTTTTTTTCACTACCCACCCACCCTTTACATAGTTTTTGAAAAATTTATTTTGATAATTCGTTCTATAAATTGATATTGCCGCTTACATTTTGTAGCGTGTATCACAGAGTGTAAAATACCCAATAGGAAATTTTTCGGCTGGTACAAAATTTTATTCTTTTACCAATTTTTTTCCCATACAATTTACCCAATAGCGGTTAATTCTTTGTGCTAGGTTTTTCGCATCTTTAACCCTTTCACCACATTTTCACCCCTTTTTATTACCCTTACTATCCACAAAATGTCTTTAAAAAATTTGGCCGCCGGTCTCTTCAGCATTATCAAAGTAGATTTGTGGTCTTTTGAAGAAGAATTTAAAAAATCTTCTTCCGAAAGAAAAACTCCTTCTTTGGCCACTCTCAGGTGTCAAAAAAGAGAGCTGGAAGAAGTTTATAATAAAATTTGTACCCGATATGAGCGCAGCAGAGAATCTCCACTCATGGATGACCCTAAAGAGGAAGCTACGATTAACATAGACGATATCACTGGCGAATACATGAAGGCTAAAAAGTGGTTCAGAACTCGCTCAGTATCGATAGAGGAAGCAATTGAAGCGGTTCAAAAACAGCAGGAAAAACCCTCAACTCTTACCAACCCTACCCCAGTTAATTTTAGCGTAGCTCCTTGCGATCTTCAGGTTTTTAGTGGCGACTATAGATTCTGGGCTTCCTTTAGAGACATGTTTAAAGCCATGTACGGTAATAACACACGATTGAGTGGAGTTGAAAAACTCTTTTACCTGAAAGAAAAAACACGAGGCGAAGCCAAAGAGATTGTGGATAACGCACCCTTGACCAATGAAGGCTTTGTTATAGCCTGGTCACAATTGGTTGCTCAATATGAGAACCAAAGAATGCAAGTAAATGCACAGCTGAAAACACTTTTCAATTTACCATCAGTTACTGTCCAATGCGGAGTTTCAATTAGAAAATTACAGAGAAAGATAAATGGGTGTATTTCAAATCTAAATATTTTAGATGTATATACAGATAATTGGGACCCTATTTGTGTATATATTTGTTCGTCCAAATTACCCAGAGAAACCCTAGAAGATTTCGAAAAAACCCTGAAAGATAGTTCAGTTATACCCTGTTGGACTGAAATGAACTTGTTTTTAACAAACAAATATAAGGACTTGAATTAGTGAATGATATCAAGAATTCCTACTCTAACCCTAAACCCAAACAGTTCTCTGATAACAGGAATCAGTTCGAGAAAAAAGGGAATACTTTCCACAATATAACCCAAGAGCAAAGGAAGGACATAGTTCACATAAAAAATTTCAAAAAGAACACAAATTCTCGAACCCTACCCAAACCCACCCAAAAACAGATAGGCCAGATGGCTCAATTTGCAAACTATGCAAAAACAAACACACCCTCAGAGAATGTTCATCATTTATCTCCATGGGAGTAAATGAGAGTGTTGAATTTGTAAAAAAGAACGGTTTTTGTTATAATTGTCTAGCCATTGCTCACTCTATTAAAGAATGTCGGAGTTCAGTTACATGTAGACATTGTGGAGGTCGACATAATACCCTTTTACACAAACCATTATCAAACACAAATACCCAAACCCAAAATGATGCTCTACCCTCAACATCATCACAATCTTTCTCTACAGTTACCCAATCGAGTAAACCCCATTTAGATGACCGAAAAAAGTTATTAGGGACAGCAGTTCTGAATGTAGAAGTGCATGGTTCGCTGTTCCCCGCAAGAGCTCTTATAGACCCAGCGTCAGACTTTTCGTTTATTTCTGACCAGCTCAGACGCAAATTACGGTTACCCACAATACCCATTGTTGCTGAAATCTCAGGATTGAATGAGGTTGTCTCAGCACGATCAAATAAAATGTGCGATGTTACGTTGCGATCCAATACCCACAAAGAGTTTAGTCTGAAAATCCAAGCAATTGTCGTAACAACCCTTACTCGAAACTTACCCACTCAAAACATTAACCCAGACATTATTAAAGACTTGGAAAATATTCAGCTGGCTGACCAAATATTCTATGAAAGCAGACCCATTGATTTCATAATTGGCAGCGACTCATACCCACAGATTTTAAAATCTGGTGTTAAGAAAAGAATTCTTAACACACTAATAGCTCAAGAAACGGAGTTTGGTTGGATCTTAACAGGACCCGTTGAAGAATCGCACAGACCCCAAACCGTTGTGTCATATTTTAGTTCGGTCACACTCGACAAATTTTTGACCAAATTTTGGGAAGTTGAAGAAGTACCTAAAATACCCATTAAATCTTTTGAAGATTCTTTCTGTGAAGAAACTTATACAAAGACTACCCGTCGCTTACCCAATGGCCGTTATCAAGTTGATCTTCCATTTCGAACCACTCAACCAATTATTATTACCTGCCCCATCATGCAGTTGTAAAACCTGATCGTGTTACGACAAAAGTTCGAGTTGTTTCTAATGCATCAAGCAAAACCACGAACGGCAACAGTTTAAATGATGCAATATACACTGGTCCTACTCTACAACAAGACTTAGTAGTTTTGATATTAAAATGGCGCTTTTATAAGATCGTTTTTAATGCCGATATTACAAAAATGTACAGGCAGATCTTATTGAATACACACCCTTTCAGCGAATAATATTTCGTAAAAGTGTCAACGAACCCATTAAAGATTATGAACTTCAAACAGTTACATTTGGAGTTAATTGCGCGCCATATTTGGCAATTCGTACCCTACACGAGTTAGCTAAGGACGTACAAATCACCCACCCAATTGCTTCACAAATTTTGAAGAATTATATGTACGTTGATGATGTTTTAGCTGGAGCGCATACCCTTAACGATGCTAAAAAAGCTCAAAAGGAGTTGAGCGTAGTATTAGAGTCGGCTGGGTTTCCATTAAGAAAATGGATTTCCAATACTGCTGATCTATTAACCCAATTACCCAAAGACTATTTACTTGATGTTGATTTACTTACACTTCCAGAGTCCAATAATGCTAAAACTCTTGGAATTCACTGGAACGCGAAAGAAGATGTATTTTTCTTCAATGCACCCATAATAGAGAAAAAAACCAGGATACACAAAGCGCACAGTTTTATCTGATATTGCGCGTCTTTTTGACCCTGCTGGTTGGTTAGCGCCGATTGTTGTTTCTGCTAAGATTATTATGCAACAAGTCTGGCAAGATAACACAGCCTGGGATGAATGTATCAAACCCCTTACCCTTATAAAATGGCAAAATTTTTTGAAATACTACGATAGCATAAGTAAAATTCGTATTCCGAGGTGGATTCAATTCACGCCTTCAACTAAAATTGAATTCCATGGCTTTTCGGATGCTTCTGAAAAAGCATACTCTGCAGTTTTATGTGCACGAATTACACCCATAAACGGTCCAATATCCGTAACCCTACTCTTCGCTAAGACGAGAGTTGCACCCATCAAAGTTCTGTCACTACCCAAATTAGAACTTTGTGGTGCTGTTTTATTGGCAACCATGGTACATAATTTACTCGATCAGCTTGATTTACCCAAATGCCAAACATATTTTTGGTCTGATTCGTCAATTGTTCTAGCTTGGCTCAATAAGCAACCAAACACGTGGAACACATTTGTTGCAAATCGCATATCGGCTATTTCTCGCACTGTGGGAGTGGAGAACTGGAACCACGTTGTTTCCCACGAAAATCCTGCTGACGTTGCTAGTCGAGGTTGCAATGCCCTTCCCTTTGGTGGAATGGACCAGCTTGGCTTAAAGAACCCGAGTCAAAATGGCCAATAACATGAAAAAATTTTATTACTCAAGCCGAAGCTAAAATTATAAACACTTTTACTATTACCGTAAATACGCACCCAGCCAATAAAGATAAATCCTCGGATAATACGATCCATACCCACCCAGACATTCTTGAAATATTTTCTAAATGGTCTAGAGCCGTTCGAGTCTCATCATATGTTTATCGATTTGTTGATCGCATCTCACTTAGCCGTAAAAACACAAGTCGTATTGAAAGGCTTACTCTTGATCGTAAAACGATCACTTCAGTCGAGGAAAAACTGAAAATGTTGTTGAACCACCCAAGCATTCAACTCGAAGCACACGAGATAAAATCAACAAAGAATAAACTTATAAATTTATCTCAGACTCTTTATTTTAAAGAAGAGTATGAATGTTTAAAGAAGAAAACCCCGATACCCAGAAAAAGTACTCTTCTTACCCTTACACCCTTTTTAGACTCCAAAGGCATAATACGTGCAAACGGAAGATTGGCAAGCTCTAATTGCTTGTCGTATGATGAACGACACCCAATTTTAATACCCTACTCTAGCTTTTTTGCCAAACTATTAACGAACCACGTTCATATAATAACACTACACGGAGGAAATCAAGTAATGCTGAGGTTAATTCGTTCAGGTTATTGGATTCCGAAGCTCCAAAATCTAATAAGCTGTGTCATCAGAAAATGTTCACCTTGTACGAGGTATAAAAATCGTCATGCCACCCAATTAATGGCAGCATTACCTCCTGAACGTACCCAAATATCGAGACCATTTTACAATGTTCGAGTTGATTTTGCTGGACCGTTTGAGATCAAAAATTACACTGGACGAGCATGCAAAATCACAAAAGGTTATGTGTTTTTGTTTGCTTTGCAACAAAAGCCATCCACCTGGAACCCACTTCAGACCTCTCTACCCAAGCATTTATGGCAGCATTTGCCCGATTTTTTTCGAGGCGGGGATGCCCTGCCGCTATTTATTCCGACAACGGCACAAATTTCATAGGTGCTTGTAAGTTGTTGAAGAAAGAGCGGCAAGAATTTTTAAACACTCTCAGAGATTCTGTAGTTTCTACCCAAAGTTTTCAAAACTTGTTATGGCATTTTATTCCGCCAGGAGCTCCACACATGGGAGGATTATGGGAAGCTGGAGTAAAAAGCTTCAAAGCTCATCTCAAAAAATCCAACATCCAGAAATACACTTTTGAAGAGATAGCAACCCTACTTGCCCGGATTGAAGGATGTCTCAACTCTAGACCGCTCAGCCCATCAATTGAAAACCTTCAAGATTTGAACCCTTTAACCCCAGGTCATTTTTTAATTGGATCAGCTTTACTCACCCCTGCTGAACCAGATCTTAATGATCAAAACATAACTTTAGCAAATAGATGGCAAAAGCTTAGGATTCAACACCATCACTTCTGTACAAGATGGAAAGATGAATACCTTAAAGAATTACACAAGCGATACAAGTGGAAAACCCCTCAACGTCAGATTGAAGTCAACGATATTGTTGTCATAAGACAAGACAATCTACCCCCTAACGAATGGTCTTTAGGTCATGTAATAAAGGTACATCCAGGTTCCGACGGACGAGTTCGACTTAAGAACCGCAACCGGAAATTGCACTCGACCTATAACCAAAGTTGTAGTTTTACCCTCTAACTAGTTTATAACTAAATACCCCTTGTTCACTAACCCTTAACATTAACTCATACTCACTAAATTTCATGCATAAGGGTTGGATCACTTATAACCCCTCTAAATAGCATTTATTTTCTGAAATCCAGAATAATAATTTCGAAATTTTCTCCCAACTTTTTGATGTTCATCATAGTGATCCACCATATATATATCAACCCTTCACTCATACACATAATACTTTTCACTGAGTTATCATTTTTAAATTTTCTTTCACAGCAAAATGGCACCAAGAAACAACAACCGCCAAAACCGCCGTCAAAATCAAGCTACTAACCAGCAGAGCCGCAAAAGGTCCGGTCGTATAATAACAGCAACAACAACATGCAACGTTCTCATCCAAAACGACACTTTGGTTGTGGTATTTGCCAGGCTGACCACAAGCTGGCCAATTGCAAAAAGTTCACTCAGATGAACTTAGCTGAAAAATACCGAACGGTGGTGAAGCTGCACTACTGCGTTAATTGCCTGGCAAGAAACCATTTGTTGGATAAATGCACCAACAAGGAGCGATGCCGTATATGTCGTGCAAAACACCATACAGTGTTACACGGACATAAAAACATTTTGAAGGGTATAGCTCTCATCGCCAACCAAGCTACGTACGACCACCTCTACCTTTACCACTTCGGTACGCGACAACTGTCAGGCATCCTCATCTACACTCGCCCCGATGACCAGAACATTGGTGCCAACAGCCGTGGTTCAATTGATATCGGAGAATGGTACCCGCTACCCTCGAGTCGTATTGAATCCGAGTCTCACAACCTCCCGGATAGCTAGCTGCCTCATCAGAGATCTCGGATTGGCGACTTTCAAGATAGACTCAAGGGTATACACAAAAGTGATCATCGCAGCAAACACTTCGTCTTCGGAACGATTCGAAGTTTGCATGATATCCACTGACGAGTTGCCCAGAAGCCTCTACGACAGTCCTTTAAATGCCAATTTAAAGGAAAAATTTAGCCGTATATCCCTGGCTGACCCAGAGTTCTACTCTAACTCGCCAATTGTTTTGGAAATTGGTGGTGACCTCTTCACCACAGTATTAAGGTCCAACATCATTCACATAGAAGGCTCTTCACTAATTGCACAGGACCCGGCCTTGGGATGGCTAATTATGGGATCGTTCTCCCGTTAAATCACCCTACACTACCAAGTATTTTTAAACCCACTTACCCAATTAATTTAAATATGAATTTGCCACAACCTACTAAAATGCATTCTCACTATTTATTTTCACAGGATGTCAAGGCCGGGAGAATGTTCATGCCAATGAACATAAATTGCGAACCCTGCTACGCATTAACGCCCCATAACGCAGCAACAAACGAACGGTCACAGAACATAAAACAAAAAAAAGACAAGAAAACTTCTACAAGTAATCATCATAGACAACACAACATTTTTTCATCTAACAAACAACATACATAAGTCTCGTGAACAAACACTCATCATAAATAAATATAATAAATACCTATAGCAAATAATTATAAAACCAAAAGGTTATCAAAATAATATATTATAAAGTTTTAATTGCAAGACTTGTATTTACCTGGCAATATCCCTATATACCCAAGGTTTGTTGACCCCTTAAACTATCCCCCTCGAACCCGTAAATTCATCAATGTTTCCATGTTTTTCATGTTTATGTGAAAGTTTTGTGTTTAACAAAATGTGTGAAAATCGAAATCAATTTTGTTACATATGCGGTTTGTTTGTGTACAAAAAACATTGTTTTAATTTAAAAAATAATAAGGCTGTGGTTAGAGCTTTTAACAACTTCTTTCACCGCTCGTAATCTTACAGTAGATGGTATGAACCCGAGTATGTTTGCTCCATTTGCTCTTCGGGACTTAAGCATTGGAAACCTAAAAAACTTAATACACGGACCTTAACGTTTTCTACTCCAATGCCATGGCATCATCAAAGTTACCATAAAGAAGAAGATTGCTACTTCTGCCAAACTAAGTTAGTTGGTCACCACTATAAAACACGAGACCGCATACAATATGCTAATGTTTTGACTGTAAGTAAGTCAACAAAACGTAAAGTAGAAAAAGCTGAAAATACACCTGAAACAAGTGACAAAAATTTTGATGACACGGAAAATGATAGTACGTTTACACCAATTGAAACAACATTGGACGAACAGCATTTAGTATCAAATAAGGATTATCGTGATCTTGTTCGTGACTTGGGACTGTCAATGAGACAAACAGAGATTTTGGCATCCTGGCTTAAACAGTGGCATATAGTGGAAAAAGACTTTAAAGTCACATTTCAAAGGGAAAACAATGTTATGTTATTTGAACAGCTTTTTAAAGCTGACGAAGTAAACAATAACCTTGTATATTGCACAGATAACAACGAATTATTTGCCAGTTTTGGTCATAAACATCTGCCAGAAGATTGGAGGTTATTTATAGATAGGTCATGTAAAAGTTGTAGTTATATATTCAATTCAAAAACTTGTAGTTATATATTCAATCTACACATTTGTTAGGCCTAAAAGCAGTACTACTCTATAACCAGAATGAGCTGCCATCTGTTCCAATCGCATACGTTACGGATATGAAGGAAACGTATATAACAATGGAAAAAATTTTACGTTTAGTTGATTACAAACAATTTCAATGGCAAATTGTGTCGGAATTAAAAGTCCTTACAATCCTGTTCGGTATGCAAGGGGGATATACGAAGTTTCCATGCTTCCTTTGCGAATGGAACAGTCGTGGAGAAAACCAATATGAATATAGTGATTGGCCACCAAGAAATTTCTTTAAAATAGGCGAAAAAATGTAGTCATCCAACTAGTGCAAAGCGACAAGATTATTTTACCACCATTGCATCTGAAGTTGGGATAAATGAAGAAATTTGTAAAAAAAACTAGATAAAGACAGCGAGGCTTTTTTGCATTTAAAATCAGTTTTTCCAAAACTGAGTGACGCAAAAATTAAAGAAGGTATAACTTTTGTTGATGTATCTAAACGAAATACAGCATTTTTTAACTTTGTTATGCTTTATTGATTTATAGGTGTGTTTGTTGGACCACAAATTAGAAAAAATTTTTAGATGACAGCTTTTGCGATAAATTAAATGAAGTAGAAAAACGAGCTTGGTTAAGTTTTATTTCCCTGTGTAATAATTTCTTAGGATATAAAAGAAGTGATGACTTCGTGGAAGTAGTTCGTGAGTTTCTGGAAGCTTATGGAGCAATGGGATGCCGGATGTCCATAAAAATTCATTTTTTAAAATCCCATTTAAATTTTTTCCCAAACAACCTTGGTCAATTTAGCGATGAGCAGGGTAAAAGATTTCATCAAAAGAGAAACTGATGACTTGTCCTACAAACGCAAAATATCCAGCAAACATTTTTAAACGTATAAAATTTAAATATATATGTTACATAAATGTATGTATATGAATACATTAATTTACATATAAATATGTATTAAAACAGTTTTAAATCAAAATTTAAATGGTTTCTTCCGTAATGCTAAGACACTATATTATTAACATTATGCTAAGTTGAACTTAACTTGAATTATCCTATATATGGTTTAGTCTCTTTTATTAAAAAATAATAAATCTTTATCAATAAGCATTTGATTTAAAAAAACAAGGTGTCAATTTGCTCATTACTAAAAGTGCTTTCAAATAAAAATAGTAAAAACATATGTTCCCAAACAATGTCTAGGAAAAAAAGGCGCCTAAGTTGAAAAAGCTCACCAAAAAACTGGAAATTTGAAATATTTGGGGTATTATTTCCTCATGGGTTTGTTAAAAGTATAAACATATATATATATTTGGAAAGCTTAGTTAGCTTTCCAAAACCATTTAAAAATTTAAAATCGACCCACAATTGAAAAAGTTAAAAATATTTAAGTCCATAAAGTCCTAAAAAAGGTTTTTTGAAAATAACTTCAGATTTTGAGGGTGTATTCAAAATTCTAAAAATGGACAAATGATCTACTCAGCAAGGCCTACAATCTGCACTAGGTCTCTTCAAAAATGAATGCAATTTTTTCTATTTTGTGACATAGTGTAATGTTTGTACAATAATTAGTTTATTAGTTTAAAAACATACAATATGAGTTAAATGAAAACTTCAAAGAAGTTCAACTTCAAACTATTTCTTTTATCTAAATTAAATTTAAAGGATTAAAAAACAATTTCAAAGCTTTGAAGATATTGTAATTGGTTCATTACCCCCATATTTTTTTTTCTATTTGGTAAAATAAAAAAACATTTTATTATAATTTTTATTAAATGATGGCCCATATAAACTATGTTTCTTTATTATACGCAGCGGGCCATAGTTTGGCCATGGCTACTCTAAAGCTGCAAACTTTGTTTAAATTTTCTATTTAGTCCGCTCGCTTAACCGCATACTTATCGGATCGAAAGACGTTCCTCCATTATCGTTTCTTTGTCCTCTACTGTGTACAATATATGTCTACGATTTTCCATAACGACTACTACAGTGCACAGTGGCTCAAAATCGTGTTGCATTGGCCAAAATTCTGTAACTTTTGAACCGATCACAATATTTTAGTAATTTTTATACCCTCCACTCCAGTGTGCAGAGGGTAAATATAAGTTTGTCATTCCGTTTGTAATAATTAGAAAAAAAAATCTGGACCCCATAATATATATATATTTGTGATCCTTATAACAAGCGGAATTGATATAGCGATGTCCGTCTGTCCGGCTGTCCGTCTGTGGAAATCACGATGACGGCTTCAATCGGCAACTAGGTTGCTCATTGGTACAAAAAATGATACATTGACATCCTGAAAAGTTTGCTATTTAAAATCGTCCAAATCGGTTTATCTGGTCCCGATAATTGAACGATGGAGTAAAAAAGTCTTGAAAAATATGATTTGACTATGTTGTTCTTGCACGATAACGTTCTCAATAGGACAGCTAGGGTGCTTGTTGTTAGTGAGAATAATACACCAACATCATGAGAAGGTTTCTGTTTTTTAAATCGTGAAAACAGGTTTCATAGGTGCCGAGAAATCACTGAAAAGGTAAAAAAATATGATGTTTTCCTATATTGTTATTCTAAATTTTGTATTTTGTCACAGCTGTACTTGTTGTTTTTATGGTCGTTGTGGGAATAATATAAAAATTCACCAATATCAACATTTTGTGGTGTAATATTTAAGTTACTTAATTAATAAAAGAAACTATATAAAATCAATATCAATATTCTGCGATTTTTATAAGATCACAAAATATTACAAATTGATACATACTACTGTTGCAAATATCAAAATACTATAAATAACATTCATAAATTCTGTATATGTATATCGATTATAAGCGCATATTAAAAATAATATATATATAAATTATTTTATTTATACAAAATACTGCAATTTTTAGGGTTGCAAAAACTAGTAGTTTTTTAAGGTTTCTACTTTTAGTACATACTTGCATTCGAAAGTAGTAGTGAAACCATAAAATTCTACCCTGTAAAAAATTGGTGTTTAAAAAAAATTTTTTGTCAGATGATAATAATATAATATAGATGTCAATAATATTTAATTATAATACATTTTTAAAATTTATTATTTAATGTTTGGCGCAGGCAAACGCCATTCCCAGACTACCGAGAATTTAATGCACGAGTTATTCCCCATTAGGAATATTCGCGGAGCTCAGCTCAATCAAAGTGCAATGATTAAGCTTCGCCCTGGGAAACATGCGTTCATGCTTCCCTTTGCACAAACGCCATTCCCAACTACCAAAAATTGTAGACACGAGCTATCCACATCAGGAATAGTCGCGGGCTCAACTCAATCAAAGTGCAATGACTAAGCTTCTCCCTGGGAAACATGTATTCATTCATTTCTTAGCACAAACCGAACTTCTTATGGCACATTAAAAATAAACTAATTGAGAAGTACAATTCATCATTACTGTATTATAATACTACTAGCTGACCCGGGCAAACGTTGTTTTGCCTTCAAATTTTATTTTCACTGCAAATCTGGTTCCATTGCAAAGTCATGGTAGATTTATATTTCGAAGAAGAATGAAAGGTGCACTAAATTGACATAGCAATTATTGTTCAAATACCGTTTACTGAAGCAGAAATAATGGATTTATTTATTTTTGATAGCTGGGCCCGGTCCGCGTTGCTGGCCCCAAATTTTTCTTTTATTTTGAACTGCCTCTCGAAGAGAATCAAAAATAGTGTTTTTAGTTACTTATAATAGAAAAAAATGTTTTATTCAAAAATCGAAAAATCAAAATTGTAATAACACACACAGTTTATGTTTTTTTGATATTTTATGTAAAAAATTTAAATTTTTATAATTAGAAATGCAATAGCTTTCAATAATACAATTAATTTACTTTCACTAACACCTTGGGTTAATTTATTAAAATGTATGTTATATTAAATTTAAATAAATTTAACTTCAATTTAATAAGTTATTTTTTTTTCGTTAGACTCCCACGCACTTTTCACGAAAACAGGTTATGTATGAGTCGGTGTCGGAATACTTAACGCCGGCACACGCCGATTAAGCACCCAACGCCTTCAGCGAAACATAACATAGGGTTATCGCGCAAATAGAGTTTAAAAAATAGTGATATTTATTTACTTTATTTAAAAAATTTTTTTTTCACGAAAAGATGTTAGGTTTGAGTCGGTACCGGGCTAATTAACGCCACTACATGCTGATTAAGGACCGAACGCCTTCAGCGAAACACAGCATAGGCTTATCGCGCTAATCTCTATCTGGCAAAACACAAAAAAAAACTAAATATTGCGATATCTGTCGGACGAATTATTTTTTTTCACGAAAAGATGTTAGGTTTGAGTCGGTATCAGGCAATTTAACGCCACTACACGCTGATTAAGGACCCAACGCCTTCAGCGAAACACAGCATAGGCTTATCGCGCTAATCTCTATCGGGCAAAACACAAACAAACTAAATATTGCGCCATTTGTCGGACGAACTTCAAATTACACAGAAACACTCCCCACGCTCCATAGAGCATGTACATAAAGCTTGGTCAAAATCGGTGCAGTAGTTCTTGAGTTACGGTGCAAAAGCACAAAAAAACTAAATATTGCGCCATCTGTCGGATGAACTCCAAACTACACAGAAATACTCCTCACGCCCCATAGAGCATGTACATAAAGTTTGGTCAAAATCGGTGCAGTAGTTCTTGAGTTTAGCGATCACGAACATACACGTAATTTTTATATACATATGTAGAGATTTTCTTATTTTACTACTAGCTAGTAAACAAAGTGATCGTATCATTGTAAACGAAATAGAATTGAAATTGTGTGCAGATTTGTTTTACTTAAAAAACTGTTTCTACAGATAGTGAATAAAATCCCAGTAAACATTTTATGCAATAAGTGATCATGTGGAGTCTTTTTTGACTCCTCTGTGCTATTAAAACAGTCATAAATGCGCTCTTTTGCTGATCACAATATATTATTTTGTTGGGAGGAAATATTACCTTACCCCCGACTCTTCTTGAGAACCTTTTTTATCCAACTTTCTGATTAATTTCGACTTATTATTGAGTCATATTAAATGTCATTTTTCTATAAGCCACTTTTTAAGCGTAATCAAAAATAATTTCTTAGTCTTTTTCTAATACCGCATATGATTAATCATTTTAATCATCAAAAGTGCTCGAAGAAGACACAGTAAGATGATTTTTGTTAAAACAATCTTCGAAAAAATTTTCATATAGAAACAACCTATTCAACTAAAACATAACAATTATCACAATGTTGAATAAATCGCTGATGAAGGCTGAAATGCCAGAAACCGGTCCGATTAAGAATACAGTGCAGTTATGAATTTTTGAAATATATGCTTTCTTCTTCTTTACCACGCACCATTTAAACAAAAATTAAAAATTGCATATTAATTACAGTAGTAATTGCAATATGTCTGAAAAATGACTATAAATCTAACAAACAAAAAAATCTTCGAAATGGTTACTGGGATATCGTATATTTTTGTTTACACACACATATACATAATGGCACCAGTAAGCCGAACTCTCTCATGAAACACATAGACGACAGCGGCTACACGACTACAGCCTGTCAGAGATAAAATACACACGTTTATATGAAAACGATTATTTTGACACCAACACAACTACACGACTACATGACCACTTTTGCTGCTGTAGTCAACTTAGGCTAATTTCTATTTTTGTTGGCTACAAAATAAAAATAGTGTTAACAATATAACAAAATATGTAAAAGATATTAGTGCTATGAAATATTTTATTTTGTTGAAAAAATTAATCGCAAAATGAAATGCTATAATAATTCTATTAATAAGTAAATTTATTTATTTATTTTTACGTTATAATAATGCATTATAAATAAGTAATATATTTAAGACAATTTTATATAGAATCATACATGTTTTTCTATTTTAATAAAGTAAAAAAAAAAATATAATTGGCACTACTGAAATAAAAATGATTTTGTATAAAAACAGCTGTTTATATTTTTGTTATATGTTGCTGTCGTTTTCAAAAAAATTAAGTAGTTGACTACACGACTACAATTGCAGCCAGCAGCATTTGTAGTCATGTGTTTGTGTAGCCTCTGTCGTCTATGTGTTTCATGCATAAGTAACAATTTCATTTAGTCTTATGAAAGCTTTTGAACAAAGCAGATATACGTCGCATTGTCTTGTGAAATCATACATTGTTTTTTAATAAGTACCAGTGATGCCAGGATATTTTTGCAGAAATCTCTACGCTAATGAAAAAAATCCCTTTTTTTCCCTACACCCACTTTTTTCTCTCTACATTTTTCCCTACACTACTTTTTTCAATTTTGCAAAAAAAAAATTATTTTTAATTTGTTAATTTTCAATTTCAATAATGCAAAAATAACATAAAAACGAAAAAAATATCATAAAAAATAATATAAGAATATCATTAGAATTACATAAAAACAACATAAAAAACCAACAGATATTATAAACAAAATATTTTTACTATTCTGTATAATTCATCTTTTATATGGCTAGATGTGCATTTAAAATTTACACAATTAATTAAAATGGCTTGCAAATGGGATCTTATAACGTAAACAGAATTTTGGTGGTTGGTTTTAAAATATATTTTTTTTAAGACATTGGTTATTAGCATGTATACTTAGATCTGATTTATCGCAATTTAATATTTTTTCACAAGCCTTGCATCTGTATTTAAAGTCGTCATCTTTGACCTGTTCCATCCCATTAGCTTCTCGTCTCTCAACTAACTTGTGTAAAACCTTTGTTTTCTGTATTTCTTTGATGTGTTTTCAACATCATCGAAAAACGAATCGGACATTTTTCTAACATCAATTATGTTTACATTTATAACATTTTAATATTCGTTTTATTTACAAACTTGCTTAATATAATCGAAGAGATCTACAAAGATGGCGTACTTATGTATGTATTAAAAAAAATGCACAAAACAATTCAACTGCACAAAAGTGTTTTACTTGTCATTCTTATTAAGGAAGCCACGTATTTACTTTCTCCATATTATAGAGTTATTACCAGATTTAAAAAAGATAGATATTTTTAATTTTAAAGTTTAAAATTGAAATGTATATAATATTAAGTTATTTTTATATATTAAAAAATTTAAAATTTGGAGCATAATAATAATTATAAGCATTTTTTGTAATAATGGGATTATTTTAATGTTTACACACAAAAAATTTGTATACTAAAACAAGTAAAATCGGAAATTTTGCTATTACTACTGAAAAATTTAAAATTGTCAAATCTGGAAATTTGTCACACTCAAAGAATATTTACACTTAAAAAAAACGTTAGTAATATTATCTAAAAGTTTTCCTATTACTACAGAAAAAATTATCATTTTTTGCTGCCAAATTTGTTATCTTTAGCTGAACATTAGGGCAATGAATCTGATTTTGATATGAAAATAAGGGTTTTTGTTTTTTGAATCTTTCTTATTTATTAAAACATTACATACATATGTGGGTAAAACAAACCTTTTAAAAATAAAAAACTTCAATAGATTTTAATAGCATTTGTGACATTGGGAGGTTCTGTTACTAATACTATATTTTTCGTACTTAAATAATAATAAAAGGAAATTATAATTATTATTCATTTGATTCAAATATATATTGCAAATATTCCATATTTTGTTCTGAATTATTTCTATTCTTAAGTAGTTTTTTTGACCTCTTCATCTAAATCCCGATGTTCCACTTTCCATTGATTTCGAATACTGGAGATGAACGGATCTGTCGTTGCCAATAATATATTAAATAGATCTTCATTTGTAGAATTTCGTAAAATTTTTCTAGTATTTCTAGTAAAATCTGTAATCCTTATTCCTTTTTTCCTGAGCCTCCTCTGATAGATCTCAAAGTGGCACCAAATGATATTTAATGACATCTTCTACATGACAAAGTATTTTGTGAACTGTTTCAGGCATATTTCTCCATGGGTACTTGGTTGTATATAGTTTTGCAGTTTCCTTAGCAAAATCTCCAAATTTTCTAGAGTCCATTTCTTCGTTGCACGCAAGTACTTCTAGGATTATTTTAGATCTGTAAATAAGGTTTAAATTTACTCCTGTTATTTCAGATGCTGTTTCTGGACCCTGAAAAGAATCTTCTTGTGGTATTGCCATCATTTGCCTGACCCTTGTTTTGGCTGATCTATAATCAATTCAAATTTGCGATATTCAAATTGAACATGTTTCTTTTTTGAACTTCTTAACACTTTGTTGGTTTAGTTGTTTCTTATGGATCTTGAAAACGCGAAATCCAAATCATAACTGATTTTTAGTGTTCCATAAGTCGTATTCTTGCATACAGTGGTGATAATCCAAATTCGTATGCATCGGTATTATCTAATGATTTTGTCGGGATTTGGCTTGATGTTGCTTGGCGCATAATGCAGCTGGATGCAGCCTTCCTGTCAGTCAAAGCCTTTCCTACTTTTCCACATATTATTGTCAGCATTAATTTGTAGCTTCCTTCGATTTTCTGTCCATCTAACTGTAGTTGTAATGGCTGTAGTGTTTCAATTTGGGCCTTGATATTAGTAACTTCTTTGTTAATGGTATCATGAGTTTCTTTTTTGAATTCAAATTTGATTGGCCTGCAATATTTCGTAGAAGATTGTGTCTCATGTTTCCAAATATCATTTGTTTGCGATGTACTAGTCGAAGGCTCTAAACATATCTGAGTCCGAAATATTTTCACATACTACTTGTTTGTATTGTTTTTGTCCCGAAGAACCAACACATCCCCATATACAAAAAAGAATTAACTTTGTGTTTCTATATTTCTTTAACTTTTATTGATTGTGGCAAGCGTTCGGCTGTGTGACCAGGTAGAGATTGTAGTTTTAACTTTGTAGAAAGTGGTGTGATTTTAATAGTGTCCTTTGATGGCACACAGTCTATTTTAGCAGCGAGTATGTGGAGACATGCTGGCTACATCTTTGAGCCATTTTCAATCGCACGCAATCTGAGCTGAATATATTGCTGTTTCATTAATTTCAAATCCAGAAATAATGCTAATGCCTCCTCATTTCTGAACTGTCTTGCATAGCTCGGAGTTGGTATACTTTTAAGAATTCGTTTTGTTCTCACTGGACTATCTTTAACAACTTTTTACACTTTTATACACTTTTGTTAATTGCTTCTGTGATCGTAATCGATGTAGGAAAGATTCTTTTATATATGTACATCCAATTTCATCGCTATCATCTTTAAATGTCCGCCTCTGAGACCTATCGCTGCAGTTGTCCAATGATTTGCGTGGTCTTCAAGTCTTATCTTTCTTTACTGTTTCATCAGCAACAATAAGTTGCTCTTCTAACCGGTTTGCACTTTTTGTATAACAATTTTGTTTACTGTAGCTAACCCTTTGTAGTGTTTTTTTAGTGCTTTGACGAATTTAGATAATTTCTCTTGTATTCCGGTGCTACGCGAATTTAAGTTTCATTTTATTTTAACGTGACTAAGAACATCTGTCTGTTTTTTGTTTATAAAATGCTCTTCGGCCAGTTCTTTATAACTGAAGCTTTCCATATTTTTCTGAATATTTTTATTTGCGACTGTTATTAATATATTATAGCAATTGAATGCCAATTTCTTATAAGACTTCTCATAAGCCATCATACTATGTTTCTAGGCAAAATAAAAAGGTAAGGTAAAAAGGCATTAGTGCATTACTACCTAAAATAATATATAAACAAGTAAGAGTGTTAAATTCGGCTGTGCTGAATTTTTTGATACTCTCCACCTGAGTCTTAAACTGTATATTCACCCAATGTCGAGTACGGCTACCACTTTTAAACTTTTACCGATACTGAAACATTAATTCCGAATACGAAAATTCAAATGATACTTGGCTAAAAATTATTTTTATTAAAAATAAGCTAATTTTAAAATATTTTTATCTGAATTATTTTTTATTTTTATCTGCATTACATATAATACAAAAAAAAAAAAAAAGATACATAATAATACATGTAAGAAACTAAATATAGAAATTTAAACTTTTAATATTTAATTTTTAATTTAAAGTTTTAAGCTTTAATTATTAATTTTTCGTTATTCATTTTTCATCTTTCATTACTCATTTTTCAATCTTAATTTTTCATGTTCCATTTTTCAATTTTCATTTTCCACTTTCCATATCCATTTTTCATATTTCATTTTCCACTTTCCATTTTCAATATTTCAATTTCCATTTGCCATTTTTCGTTTTTCAATTTTCATTTTCCATTTTCATTTTTCAATTTTCATTTTCCATTTTTCATTTTTAAATTTTCATTTTCCATTTTTAATTTTTCAATTTTCATTTTCCATTTCTCATTTTTCAATTTTCATTTTCCATTTTGAATTTTTCAGTTTTCGTTTTCCATTTTCCATTTTTCATTTTCCGTTTTTCATTTTTCAATTTTCATTGTCCATTTTCCATTTTTCAATTTTCATTTTTATATTTTCATTTTCCATTTTCTATTTTTCAATTCTCATTTTCCAATTTCCATTTTTCAATTTTCATTTTCCATTTTCCATTTTTCAATTTTCCATTTAACATTTTTCATTTTCATTTTTCAATTTCCATTTTTCATTCTCCATTTTTCAATTTTCATTTTTCGTTTTCCATTTTCCTTTTTGCATTTTCCATTTTCCATTTTTCAATTTCATTTTCCATTTTCCATTTTTAATTTTTCAATATTCAATATTCAATTTTCATTTTCCATTTTTCATTTTCCATTTTTCAATTTTCATTTTCCATTTCCCATTTTTCATTTTTCCGTTTCCATTTTGCGTTTTCCATTTTTCATTTTTTAATATTCATTTTTCAATTTTCATTTTCCATTTTTCATTTTTCAATTTCCATTTTCCATTAGTCATTTTTCATTCTTCAATTTTCTTTTTCCATTTTTCATTTTCCATCTTTCATTTTCCATTTCCATTTTGCAATTTTCATTTTCCAATTTCCATTTTCCATTTTTCATATTTCACTTTTCGTTTTCCATTTTCCATTTTTCAATTTTCATTTTCCATTTTCCATTTTTCATTTTCCATTTTTCATTTTTCATTTTTCAATTTTCATTTTCCATTTTTCAATTTCATTTTCCATTTTTCATTTTGCATTTTTCAATTTTCTTTTTTCATTTTCCATTTTTCATTTTCCATTCTCCATTTTTCATTTTCTATTTTACATTTTCCATTTTTCATTTTCCATTCTCCATTTTCTATTTTCCATTTTTCATTTTTAAATTTTTTTTTTCATTATCCATTTTCTATTCTCTTTTTTCATTTTCTATTTTACAATTTCAATTTTCCGTTTTTCATGTTCCATTTTTCATTTTTATTTTTCATTCTCCATTTTTCATTTTCATTTTCCATTGGAAAATTTGCATTTTTCGTTTTCATTTTTTCTTTCATATTGGTGATTTTTTTTATTATAACGTGATAACGATAAAAAATATGTGGCAATACTACTAACATGAGCTATGTTATTGTGTTCTTGGTATTGTTAATATATATGCATATTATTTCTGTGGCATTTTTATACCCTATACCACTATGTATGTGGTTTGGGTATAATGACTTTGTGCTGCTGTTTGTAACAACCAAAAATATTTGACCTAGACCCATCTTTAATTATACCGATCGAATCAGAATCACTTTCTGAGTTGATTTAACAATGTCCGTCCGTCCGTCCGTCCGTCCGTCTGTGTGTCCATGTAAACCTTGTAATCAAACTGCAGGTCGCAAATATGAATATATTTTGATGGAATTTGGTATATAAGCTTTTATCGGCCATGGGATGAACGCTATTGAAATTGGTGAGAATCGGTCTATGTTCAGACCTAGCCCCCATACAAATTACCCCTATGAAATCGACATAAATTGTCATAAGATCCAAATTGTCATATAGATCTTACTCAAATTGGGTTTATATGCGTTCATTACATCCATTAATGAGTAGTCCAAATGTGGCCCCATATAGAGCTGCTTCCCGATTTTCACTTTAATCTATTAAAAAACAAAAATATTGCACTGATTCTTCTCAAATTTTGTTTGTATATATTTTTGCAAAATACAAGAGACTTTACCAAACATGATCAGGATCAGTCCATTTTTGGACCTAGTCCCCATATAGGTATTGCATCCGATATGAACTTTTTCATATCTGCAGCCAAAAAAATTAATAAAAATCCCACTCAAATTTGGTTTTTGCTTATTTTCTATGTCCAGTTAGTTGGGCCTAAGAGATAGGGTTTCTAAACGCATGGTATAGGGTCGGTCTAGACCGACTATAATTTTCTTACTTGTTTTATGTTGTTGCACAATTATTATGTTCAATTATTATGTTCTGCCACTGACGTGTGGAGGGTATAAAAAGACCACTATACAAATGAATTTCCTGTGTGTGTTTTCTTTACTACTTGCATTAGTGCATTGTTAGGTAAAATAAAACAAGTAAGAAAATTATAGTCGGTCTAGACCGACTATACGATACCCTATACCATGCGTTTAGAAACCCTATCTCTTAGGCCTAACTAACTGGACATTGAAAATAAGCAAAAACCAAATTTGAGTGGGATTTTTATTAATTTTTTTGGCTGCAGATATGAAAAAGTTCATATCGGATGCTATATCTATAAAGGGACTAGGTCCAAAAATGGGCCGATCCTGATCATGTTTGGTAAAGTCTCTTGTATTTTGCAAAAATATGTACAAACAAAATATGAGAATAATCAGTGCAATATTTTTGTTTTTTAATAGATTTAAGTGAAGATCGGGAAGCAGCTCTATATGGGGTCAAAGGGATCATTTTTGGACTACTCATTAGTGGATGTAATGAACGCATACAAACCCAATTTGAGTAAGATCTATATGACAATTTGGATCTTATGGCAATTTATGTCGATTTCATATGGGTAATTTGTATGGGGGCTAGGTCTGAACATGGACCGATTCTCACCAATTTCAATAGCGTTCATCCCATGGCCGATAAAAGCTTATATACCAAATTGCGTCAAAATATATTCATATTTGCGACCTGCAGTTTGATTACAAGCTTTACATGGACACACAGACGGACGGACGGACGGACGGACGGACGGACGGACGGACGGACGGACGGACATTGTTAAATCAACTCAGAAAGTGATTGTGATTCGATCGGTATAATTAAAGATGGGTCTAGGTCAAATATTTTTGGTTGTTACAAACAGCAGCACAAAATCATTATACCCAAACCACATAGTGGTATAGGGTATAAATATATAAAAAAAGGTATGATAAGAAAAAAACCCAGGTTACATTCATACTTACAAATATATCAAAAGGGTGGTATATTTTGTAAGCAGATACCATTACTGTTAATAGAACAAATAATGACTATTACAAGCTATACCTAAAGCACAAATTTAAAACGCCATTGTTCACTCATAGGGCTGCTTAAATTACCCGGGTGTTCACGGGTACAAAAGTATAAATATTGTTAAAAAGGACACTTTCACCTTTCTCAGAGTGGTACACGTTTCTTGTTCCTCATAAGTTCTATTCCACTAAAGTTTATATTTGACTAAAACATAGTAGTTTAATAAAAATTTCATAACGTCCCTAATATTAAACGGTAGGGATGTGACCACTTACAGCAACTAAAGACTACAATCCTACCAACCTTGTTAAAAGGACCGCAGGTCATTATCGATGATAACTTGCGAGTAGTAACCATTTATTTTTGATAAAAAAAACAAAAAATGACTTTTTTCTCAGATTAAAAAACAGTTGAGTTTGAACGCATGGCTCGCCGACAATTAGCAGTAGTTTAACATAATTTCTTAGCTACCTTAATCTGGATATATTAGCTACAAAATGGCGTTAAAATTTAAAAAAAAAATTAGACTTTTGGCCAATGAAATCAAAATTTCAGCCATAGTGCAGTGTAATATTCATACAAATTGATACATGCTACTGTTGCAAATATAATACTCTAAATAATATCATATATTCTATATATGTATGTATATCCATAACAACCGCATATCAGAAATAAATCTGTACAATATTTTATTTATTGATATTATTTATCAATGTTTTCATAGCATTTTAATTAATATATAAAATATAAATGCTATCATAACATTATAATCTGTACTAATATTATAAAGAGGTAATGTGTGTTTGTTTGTTTGTAGGAGGTAATCTCCGTAACTACCCATCTGATATTCCTGAAATTTTCACAGAGTCTTACTGCGGATATGAGAAGTGCTATAGGCTATAATTTTTTAAATATTTTTATTGGGCGTGGCACCACCCACACAAAGTAAATTTTTAATATCATATACATATATTGAGTACTATGACAGGGAGAGCTTTGCAAATTTGTGTGAGGTCACCTATTGTTAATATTAGTAGCTACGCCAGAAATGGGCGGGATCGGATAAGTGGGCGTGGTACCTCCCATACAAGTAATAGTTCAATATTATATATCTCGAGTGCTGTGATAGAGAGCGCTTTTCAAATTTGTCTGATGCCACCTATTATTAATGGGAGTAGTCGGACAAAAAATGGGCAGTATCGGGACCAATAGGCGTGGTACCTGCCATACAAAATAAAAATATAAAATGCCATATATCTGGAGTACTGAAATTGTGAGAGTCTTGGTACTTTGTGTGAGCCCATAAGTTATTCATGTGATTAGTTAGACAAAAAATGGGCGTGATCGGAGCAGTGGGCGTGGCACCGCCCTACAAAGTATCATATAACTTTGTATCATATAACAGGTATACTAAAAAAGGGAAGCTTTGACACTTTGCACGACACCATCAGATCTTAGTATGAGTACTCGGACAAAAAATTGGCGTGGCACTCCCCATGCAAAGTAACTATTTAATGTCATATATCTGGAGTACTGTCAAAGAGAGGGCTTTGTGGCTTTGCATGAGCCCATAGGTCCTTTGTATGATCAGTCGAACAAAAAATGGGCGTGATCGTAGCAGTGGGCGTAGCACCGCCAATGCAATGTATATATCTAATATCATATAACTGGTGTTCTATAACAGGGAAAGACTCGACATTTTGCACGAGTCCATCAGATATTAATGTGTGTAGTCCAATAAAAATTGGGCAGGATGGGATTAGTGGGCGTGGCACCTCCTATATAAATAATATGAAGTATTACGAAAGCAATAGTCTTATGACAAGTACATTAGTTATCAATGTGATTTGTCGTGGAAAATAAATCACCAAAATCAAAAATTCGCCAAAACCGAAAAACCAAAAATGGGCAAAATCAAAAATCTCTAAAAAAGAAAAATTGCCAAATGATATTCTAAGTTCTGGCCAATAGTTAAGTGTTGCCAGATCTAATTTTGATAATCCATATTCTTCTCATGGGCAGCTACATGTACATTGCTCCAGATTAGGAACGCCGAAAAATCTGATAATTGTTGTACCGATTGAAAAAACCAAAAAACATTGTATATCAGCAAGTATTCGAATAAAAAATCTATGCCAATAATCTATACTAACATAATAAAGAGGTAATATGTGTTTGTTTGTTTGTTTGTAGGAGATAATCTCCGTAACTACTCATCTGACCTTCCTGAAATTTTCGCAGGGTCTTACAGCGGATATGGGAGTGCCATAGGCTGTAATTTTTTGAAATATTTTTAGCGGGCGTGGCACCTCCCATACAATGTAAATTTTAAATATCATATCAGACAAAAAATGGGCGGGATTGGAAAAATGCGCGTGGCACCCCTACACAAACTTAATATTAAATCTGATATATCTGAATAACTGTATTAGTGAGAGCCTTGGTACTTTGCGTGAGCCCTCTCATAACGATTCGTGGGGGGCACGGGGAGGGTGTAGCGAAGCACACCGGGTTATATCTAGTATCTAGTATATATGTATATAAAAGGTCAGTGTTTTCTACCAATCAGTTCGAAATTGTTTCCTTCTTATGCATTTCACTTATACACATAATATTCTGCAATATTTTTTTTACGCTAAGTACAATTTTTTGGTATTAACAAACAGGGTTGCACTTCATTTGGCTCTTTAGTGTAATAATGATAGAATAAAGGCCGGGTTAGCCACGCGTTACCGCAACGTAAAGTATCAGCGAAACTGGAACGTGCTTTTGGTGTAAAAAAAGCAGCTAGCACGTTACGTTACGGTTACGTGTGGCTAACTAGGCCTTAAGTTAGTTCATTCTGGCTTGCTGCCACTAACGATGAATAATATTGCCCTGTTAAAACTTAAAATTTACTGGATTACTGCAAAATTTAAAAGTTTTAACTTTTTAAATGTATTATTATGATTAATTTCTTGAAATGTGCATATAAAATCGGAATTTTGTTAATTATAGAGCATAAAAATTATAAAAATAATACTAATAACATTAAATGTTAACCGTTTCCCCAAAGATGTGCCTATATGATGAACTCGGTAACTCTATTTTGTAAACACAACAAAAAGTTATTATGCCTAACTTATGGTCATATTTATAAAAGAATAATGGAAAAACGTATGAATTTAAAGACCTGCCAAATGGTTTTTGTTTATTATTAAGAAAGTAATATTTATTTATTAGCAAAAAAAAGGTAATATAAAATACATAGATGTTGATTTTGTAGTATTTAGGTGTTGTATTTTTTGTGTGTTATATTTACATATACATATGTACATACATATATTAAATAATGAAAATATAATATACATTTATTCTATATATTCCATATATACATATCCATAATAACCGCATGTTAGAAATAAATAGGTATATTATTTTATTTTTATAAAATTCTGCAATATTTTGTTTTAGGGAAAAAGCATTTCTTTTGTATTAAGCGGAAATCACAATGCAAGCGACATTTTCAAAAGCCATTCACAATGCAAGTTGGAATAAACAGCTGACTGACAGATTGTTTACTTTTTGTAAAGTAAATAAATTGTGAACAGCCAGAAATGGAAAATTGTGGTGTAAATGAAGAAGTAGTAATTATAAAAAAAAAAAACATATTCTAATTAATAAGTGAACCAAATATATTTATAGGCTGTTGCAAATCGTACCCAGCAACAAGTACCACTTTCAAGACACAACATGCGCGTTTTTGTTGTGGCCCAGTTAGTGGGTCTATCCGCGATATTGTTAAAAAAGAATGAAAATAAAAGACGCTGGTGGGTCCGCGATATACTTCAAAAGAGATATACCTTTGGAGATGGCACCAATCTGGTCCGGGGAAAGTTTTTATAACTTTGTTAGGATGGCTGACGTCCAATTTGATTTGCTTCTACATAAAGTTGGTCCATTATTAAGCAAGAAATCTATCCGTAGACCTATAAGTGAGCGTGTGAGGCTACTGGTAACTCTAAGGTAAAGACTAGCGTGCGCATTTTTCAAGTGATTGTGGTTGAAATGAAAATAATATGAAAAAAAATTATTTTATAGATTTGTAGCCACAGGTATGAGCTATTCATCTCTATCCTACGCCTTCCGTATCGGAAAGTCGACTATACATAATATAATAAAGGAAACAACGGAATCAATATGGGTAGCACTTAATGCAGAATTTATTCCGAAACCTAACAACGAAAGCCTGAAGTTTATAGCCGAACAGTTTTTGGCAAAAACTGGAATGCCAAACTGTATTGGAGCCATAGACGGAAAGCATTGCGTAATTCAATGTCCTCCGAATAGTGGATCATTATTCCTTAGTTACAAGAAGACATTTTGAATTGTTCTCCTAGCAGTTTGTGATGCAGACTACAACTTTACATATGTTAATGTGGGCGCGTATAGATCTGAATCTGATGGTATGTTTTTTAATATAATATATAATAAATTCTTAAACTTTTTGTTCATAGGGGGAGTTCTAAAACGGACTGATTTTGGCCATGATTTGTTACATAATGGTTTGAATTTGCCCCAAGACACAGAGCTACCTGATAGTATTATAAAATTACCATTTTATTTTGTTGGCGATGAAGCTTTTCCCCTAAAACGGCATTTGATGCGTCCATATGGTGGAACAGAACTTTCGTCCGCTAAACGCCACTTCAACACGCGCTTATCTTCTGCTAGAAGAACAATAGAAAACAGTTTCGGGATATTAGCCAGTAAATTTAGAATCTACCACACTATCATAAATGCAAGTTGCGAAACTGCATCTTCCATCGTTCGCTACTGCCTTCAGTGAAAATGTAAGTATCGAGAGTAATGATAATATGAGCAATTAGCAGAATGTATCACAACTGGGATCGAATCACGCTGGCCACGAAGTACAACAGTTACGAGAAACTCTTAAGGAATATTTATATAACCCACACATTTAACTCAATAATAATAATCGACTATTTAATTCATTTTTTTATTTAAAAACAAAACCATAAAAAAGTAAATATAATAAGCTAATAATTAAATCGAAACTTTGTGGCCACTTTGATAAGCTCCTTCTCACATGCCTCGGCTCCATTCTTGTTTAATTTGCCCACTATAAAATCAACAACTGCAGAGTGATATTTGGGAGACGAAGTCGGCTCTACTGACTGTGACACAGGTGGTCAAATATGTCCTCGACAGATCTTTTTGCCTTTTTTGGCGCTCTGGTTTGAGAAAATGTAGGCGACGATGTGCTGCAATCAATTACGGGAGACGGCAATGGGGTTGATGTAGTTTGTTGAGATCGTTGTTGTTCAATTGTGCTAAACAATTCGTTTTCTATAATACTCCTATCCTGTGATTCTAGGGAGAAGAAACCAAAGTTATCTGTAGAAATTCCAGTGTTGTCAGCAGACCACGCAAGAGAATCAGTGACTCTTGAGGAAAATGTATGTATAAAAATATTACACTCTCAGTCCATTTTGCAAATGTGTCCATACCTTCGTTTTTTTAAAGCATTGCCCAAAAACTGTAAGTGCTTAAAAAAACCCATTTCTCCTTCACGTAAGTTCCAGCACCACTTCTATTAGCAGCATTTTCACGATCCTTTTGCCTCGTATACTTGTCCCTCAATGCTATAAACTTGTTTTTAGCCTTTTCACCTATATTAACAAAAAAAAAATATTAAAAAAAGTACTCTGTGTTACTTCTTCATACAACGAACATAATTACTTACCGGTTAGACCAAATGTTTTCCCAACTTCATCCCAGACCACGTTTCGATGTACTATGTCCTTGTATCCATGGGAACTAATATTCCACAAGTTCTCGTGCCCTTGAACTATTTCAATAAACTTGAATGTGTCGGCTTCATTCATTTTCAAATTTTAATTGCTGACCAAAAAACAAACAAACTATAATACATGTTTTCTTCGAATGCATATGTTTTTTAACTTATGTTTTCTTCGAATGCAACCGACAGAGTTGTATTTTGAATATTAATAAAATGTAGAAATATGTGAAATATTTATAATTATAATATTGTACAGATAATATTATAACATAAATGACATTTTTTTAACCAACAATTTTAATTTTCATTGATAATTCTTAGTTTAAATGTCAAATTCGAAAACAGCGCAATCTAGTACCAAATGGAAACAACTACTTTCGAACAAATATGTTGCTGGAGTAGGAATAGACCAACTTCAGCGACAAATGTGAGTTACATTTTCGTAAAAAAAACGAGTGGCACTTATGTGAAATTCTGTGTGTGAGAACGAGATGGCATGAAAAATATAACTGCCGCTTGCATTGAGAACGATGCTTTAACAAACAGAGTGTGACTTCAATTTGCTCAGTGTGACTATGCCGCAGTAGACGGCGCCACAATTTTTATTCTAATTAGCTTTGCAATAGTTATTTCTATTTTAAGATAAATGTCAAAATTTTCAATTTTAGTGCGTTTACATCTGAGTTAAATCTAGTACATTTTAGTTGAAATATATTTCAAAATCTATACCGTTTACATCTAACTATTTTGACATTTTGTGAGATTTTGTTTCTACAACAATAAACAGCTGATTAAAATAAAACATGGAAATGCCAAAAATAAACAAAACAGTAGGAAAAGGGAACTATGGAAAATTCTAAAAAGGAACACATTTTATAATTATATTATCCATAAAAAATTAAAAAAGTACAAACTTAAATAGAAATTTTGCGAAAAAAAACATCAGCATTTGTTAAATGTATTGTTTGAACAACAAAAACAATTCACTTTCCACAATTATTATTTAGCAGATTGGAATGAGCACATGTCAGTATAAAAGTTTATAACTTTTCAATTACTAAATATTTTTTTATTATTGTTAATAATAAATATTTTATTTCCTTTTATTCAACTTGTTATACCCTATACCACTATGTGGTTTGGGTATAATGACTTTGTGCTGCTGTTTGTAACAACCAAAAATATTTGACCTACACCCATCTTTAATTATACCGATCGAATCAGAATCACTATCTGATTCGATTTAACGATGTCCGTCCGTCCGTCCGTCCGTCCGTCTGTGTGTCCATGTAAAGCTTGTAATCAAACTGCAGGTCGCAAATATGAATATATTGTGATGAAATTTGGTATTTAATCTTTTATCGGCCATGGGATGAACGCTGTTGAAATTGGTGAGAATCGGTCTATGTTCAGACCTAGCCCCCATACAAATGACCCCTATGAAATCAACATATATTGCCATAAGATCCAAATTATCATACAAATCTTAGTCAAATTGGGTTTGTATGTATATATTACATCCATTAATCAGTAGTCCAAAAATGATCCCTATTGGACAACTCTTAGTCATAGGCCCCTGCTTCCCGATCTTCACTTAAATCTATCAAAAAACAAAAATATTGCACTGATTCTTCTCAAATTTTGTTTGTATATATTTTTGCAAAACACAAGAGACTTTACCAAACATGGTCAGGATCGGTCCATTTTTGGGCATAATGCCCATATAGATATAGCATTCGATATGAACTTTTTCATATCTGCAGCCGAAAAAATTAATAAAAATCCCACTCAAATTTGGTTTATGCTTATTTTCTATATGCAGTTAGGTGGGCCTGAGAGATAGGGTCTCTAAACGCATGGTATAGGGTATCGTATAGTCGGTCTAGACCGACTATAATTTTCTTACTTGTTTGTTTTTGTCTTTATATGTCAATTTATCAGTCACTGCGTTGTAATTTTCTACTATAATATTTAAAAAACACACACAGTATCATTTGGTAGTGCCCAAGTTTGACTAGATTTTGTGAGATTTTGCACAAATCTAGTAACGAGCTAGATTTTGTTTTGTATGGGAAATCTAGTAAAAATGAGCTAGATTTCGCTCGAAATCTTGTATATACTAGATTTTGCTTAGATGTAAACGCATTATTAGATATCAAACACAACAATGTTAAAAGTATATACAGGGATGAGTAAAGAAGAATAATGACTTTTTTGCTTTCAAAACAGTTCTAAAAAGTTATATAAAATTTACATACAAAATACCTGATTGCGATTACATATAATTTCTAAAACTTGTTTATAATTACTAAAGCATTACTATTCACAAAATTGCGGCTTTTAAATTTTCCATTCAAATTTAAGAAAATATCATTTCTAAAAATTGGAGTTCAGATTTCCAATTATAAATTAGTAAATATCAATTGAATTTCAGAAAATCATATTATATTGTCGGAAGTAATAACTTGAAATTTAGAAGACATCAATTGAATTCTTTAAAATATAAATTTTTTCTTTAAACACAAATTGAAATTCAAAAATCACCAAATATGTTGAGACATTATGAGACATTAATAGCATTTCATATGATATTTAAGAATTGCGAACATAAAAATTGTTACATAAAAAAGCGCAATTTGATGAGAATATTATTTATATATTATTTGTCACAATTTTTTTGAATGAAAATTTTGAAGTTTTTCAGAAAATAAAGATAACAAATTATTTTATTTAAAATTTATGGGAGATTTGGTTTTTTGCGTTTGGCATCCATAATTTAAACCAGTGTTCATGATGACTTGAAAATTTGACTTCATGGTATGTAAAAAAAATTAATTCCCTATGTTTTCCAAATAGGCAATATTATGACAAAAAAAATTGAGAGATGTGACGGTGATCTGTTTTGCGCTTTACTGTAACAAAAGAATTACTGTTACAAGCAGAATAAGAAAGAAGAAAAAAATAATAACCTTGATCTTGAAAGTATTTTCAAGTTCAAGTATGTACATATAAACAACACCTTATATGGTAATATGTTGATGGCATTTTTTTTTTTTTGGCAAACTGATTTATGGCGTTTTTTTCTCTTCATTGTGTTGTATTAAATCATGAACACATTCATATGCAATCATGCTGGTCAAACCACGTATTTTCTTGTATTGATCTCACTTGCTCTCATAGTCATATATGAGTGGGAGTGTTATAAATACTAGAGAATATTATGAATGCATATGAATGTTCTCAATGAATTGGTGGTGATTTTGTTTTTTTAATAAACAGGTTTTTATCTGCAGATGAATGAATGAAGATGAGAAGGTTAATGTAATAAAGTTAAATTTAAATCGAGGAGTTGAATTTTGTTTGTTGAATTAGATGGTTGAGGAAAAACCTCCGGTTTTTAGTTAAAATGTAGTTTTAATTTAATTTTAATAAGAAAAGACATAAGAAAACAAAAGATTTAAATTTAAAAAAATAAGTAACGTAAAATTAAAATTAAATTAAAGTAAAATTAAGATATAGAGTTTAAAAATTGAAAATAAAAGTAAAGTTAAAATAGATTTTTAAGAAAGTGAAAATAAAAGAATAAGACTTAAATATTGTTGAAAAAAAAAAACGAAAATTTAAGAAATCTAAAATCGACAAAAAAAAAACGGGAAAAGAAAGAAACTGTTAAAATAAAATGATTATTGATGTAAAAAAAAAAAAAAAATTAGGAATAATATAAATCCATGAATATACAAAACTATAGTAATTGACATAAGTGTATTTCAACTACATTCTCTGCAAAATACTGAAACTATAACAAATCAAATTATGTAACCACATCTCGTATTGGAAAAAAAGGAACAAAAACTTACAATAAGCCCCACAGTAAGAGGAACTTTTAGCAAAACCCACAATAAAAGCCATAACCATCAAGGCGATACAAGGTGAATATAGTTTAAGCTAAGACGTCCTACGTTTCGTACAGTACGGTTCAGTTGATAAACATTATATATATTAAATATTTTGTATATTATTATAATATTAATAACTATTTAATAATTAATTATAAAAATAAAAATGTACTGAAATTAATATATTTCTTAGAAAATAAAAGTGTCCTAACTAAATAAATTTTTCTATACTTAAAATTAAAACAAAAATTTTTCAAAAATTTAAAATCAAAACTAAATTAAAATCCCCAAAAATTTTATATATTTAAAATTACTTGAATATTTAAAAATTAACCTAAACTTAAAATTATACTAAATCTAAGGATATTTACAAAACGGTACCATATTAAAAAAAAAAAAAAAAAAAAAAACAAATATTTTTTTTGGTTAAAGTTAAAATTAAAACTAAATTTAATTTAAAATATTATTATTATTCCGTAGTGCTAAAATTCAAATTGAGCTAAAATTAAAATATTATTAAAAGCAAAATTTTTCTAAATTAAATTGCGCTAAATATAAATTGTGCAAAAATAGTGCTAAATTCCAATTGATAAAGTTAAAATTTTGTTAAAATTAAAATTTTCCTAAAACTTAAAAATTTTCCTAAATTTAACAAGTAAGAAAATTATAGTCGGTCTAGACCGACTATACGATACCCTATACCATGCGTTTAGAGACCCTATCTCTCAGGCCCACCTAACTGGATATAGAAAATAAGCATAAACCAAATTTGAGTGGGATTTTTATTAATTTTTTCGGCTGCAGATATGAAAAAGTTCATATCGAATGCTATATCTATATGGGCATTATGCCCAAAAATGGACCGATCCTGACCATGTTTGGTAAAGTCTCTTGTATTTTGCAAAAATATATACAAACAAAATTTGAGAAGAATCAGTGCAATATTTTTGTTTTTTGATAGATTTAAGTGAAGATCGGGAAGCAGGGGCCTATGACTAAGAGTTGTCCAATAGGGATCATTTTTGGACTACTGATTAATGGATGTAATATATACATACAAACCCAATTTGACTAAGATTTGTATGATAATTTGGATCTTATGGCAATATATGTTGATTTCATAGGGGTCATTTGTATGGGGGCTAGGTCTGAACATGGACCGATTCTCACCAATTTCAATAGCGTTCATCCCATGGCCGATAAAAGATTAAATACCAAATTTCAGCAAAATATATTCATATTTGCGACCTGCAGTTTGATTACAAGCTTTACATGGACACACAGACGGACGGACGGACGGACGGACGGACATCGTTAAATCGAATCAGATAGTGATTCTGATAGTGATTCTGATAGTGATTCTGATTCGATCGGTATAATTAAAGATGGGTGTAGGTCAAATATTTTTGGTTGTTACAAACAGCAGCACAAAGTCATTATACCCAAACCACATAGTGGTATAGGGTATAAAAATTAACCTAAATTTAAAATTTTCCTAAAACAGGATTTTGCTAAAATTTAAAAATTCTTCTAAAATTAAAATTGAGCTATATTTAAAAATTTTCCTAAAATTAAAATTTCCCTAAAAATTAAACTTTGCTAAACTTTAAATTTTTCTAAAAAGTAAAATTTTGCTAAAATATAAAAAAAATTAAATAAGTTTTGCTAAATATGTATAATTTAAATTTTGAAACCTTAAATGAAGGTTAAATAAACTTTTTTTAAACCCCAATGTAGAAAACCAAACCAAACCAAACTCTTTTCATTTTTGTGGGTTACCTCCAATTAAGATGGAGTCGAGGTAACATGGTAGGGAGGGCTTAAGGGGCATAACATCCAGTCCCCAATCCCAAGGTAAGTATGGCCATCCGTCCTATTTAGCGTCCGTTTTGTTGACAGTTTTTTTGTGTAAATCGCACGTGAAAATCTGTAGTGCGGTTTCCCTGGGCCTGAGCAAGACCCCACCCATCCGGCGAGCTAGGCCCCTACGCCAGCACGTGCGACCGCCGCACCATTACAGAGAGCTTTAAAGACCAACTCTTGAAATAAACAAAAATCATCTGTTAAGCGGATAAAACCAAAGACAATGTAAAGAAATTTCCAAAAAATATGGAAGCCAAAGTTTGCAGTTTCAGCAGATCTTAAATGAACATCGTTGGCAAGCACGTAACATAATATAAACATTGAAAAACCGTTGTCTTGGTTACAAAACTTTTTTTTTTGATAGATACATATCCCACTCGCATCCCACTAAGCGACCAAAAAGTTCTTAAAGAAAAACCTCAGCTTCTTTCTTTTGTGCAAAAAATAGCCTTTTCTGAAAAAAAATCACAAAAAATTTTTGATTTTGTAAAAAAAAAGTTTAAAAATTTTTAAATAACTAAATAACTAACTAAATTAGTCGAGCTCGAGTTCACGTTTTTGTTTATAAAATATCCTTTATTATTTTAACTTTTCTCCTCTAACTTATTAAAAGTCATAAATTTCAAAGGTCGAATAATAATTCATCATTTATTAAGAATAACGGAGAGCACGCCGTAATTTACAACCAAAATGGTCTTTAGAAAATTTGGCAGTAATAATTTGATCAGAACTAACATCAACAGATATAAAACAACAAGGGATAAAATTCTAAGGATAAAATCTTCAATTACATTTCTTATACGTTGCAGAAACACAGGTATATTGCCATTATTTATAAGAAACTCTACTAAGAACATATATAACATTTTTATAAAGAGACAGTATGAAAATTATAATATACAAAAAACTTTCGACACATACCTACAAAATTTCCACAATAAAATTCTTAATTTACTAATAAAACAAAAACATGAAATACTTAAGAAAAATACGGAAGAGAACGACAAAATAGATTTTTTTATAGAAAATAATTTAACGAAGGAAGAGGCTAACAAATTTTGGTTGTATGATAAAACGCTTAAAAACTCTTTAAATGAGAAAATAAAACAGGTACAAAAAAACAAGTTTGATAAGCTTGCTGAAACGCAGAGAAAAACACTCGAAATAAAATTAAACAAAAAATTGTTTGTCAATAAAACTAATATTAATATTCCTGAAGATATTCAGTGGCTGTTATCATTGGGACAAAAACATGCTTTGCCCACTACAAGAAAAGATTTTCCGATGCTGAAATTTGTTACCGATGGAGACGATTTTATACAAACTATTGAAGACAAGGATGATAGGGAAATGGCAAGGACAAAGTTCACATCTATAATAGATAATTTCTTAAATAAGTTGAAAATGGACAATAGGGATAAATTTACATTGAATGTCGCAGAAAAAACCAAAAAGTTTTTGAAAAATAACAAGAATTTATGTATCCTTAATGCTGATAAAGGAAATGTAACGGTTGCCATAGACAAAAGTGATTATGATAATCGAATGAAAATTATTATTAATGACATGATGACGTATCAAAGGGTGACCAAAGATCCCACTAACATACTTCAAAAGAGGAACAATGAGTTTGTTGAAAGAATGCATAACTACGTCATTATTTCTGAATGGGAAAAATTAAAATTGAAAACGGAGACAGCAATAACGCCAAGAATTTATGGACTTCCAAAAATCCATAAGGAAGATTATCCATTGCGGCCTATTTGCTCATGCGTAAATGCACCTTCGAGTGAACTTTGCAAGTATGTGACAAATGTTTTAAAGAATATTACAAAGGACTCAAAATATAATATTCGGGATTCGTTGCAATTTAAAAATAAGATTAAAAACTTGAAGATACATGAACATGAAAGATTAGTTTCGTTTGATGTAGTTTCGTTGTTTCCGAGTGTTCCGGTGGATTTGGCATTGACAATTATTGAAGATAGATGGGAGGAAATCGCCCGATACACACATGAAAAGATGACGAAGAGCTTATTCTTAGACATAGATAGGTTTTGTATAAAGGACAATCGATATTTTCAATATAATAACAAGATTTATATCCAAAAGCGGGGCTTGCCAATGGGCTCTCCAGCCTCTCCGGTGGTGGCCGATATAGTATTGGAAAAACTACTTGACACCTGTATGGAAAAATTTACTAAAAAACCTAAGATTATCACGAAATACGTAGATGACATATTTTGTGTAGTTCAGCATAGTGTAATAAATGAAATGTTGACAACTCTGAATGGCTTTCATCGAATGATTAAATTTACGGTGGAATATGAGTGCAATAATAGATTACCATATTTAGATACAATAGTAATAAGAGAGCAAAACTCTCTTAAAATAGATTGGTATCAAAAACCCACGGCCTCGGGTAGAATAATTAATTACTACTCAAAACACCCGAAAAGAATTATAATTAACACAGCGAATAACTTGATTAAAAGAGTGTTAAATGTCAGTGACGTGGAATTTCACAAAGAAAACCACCGTAAAATCAGATGTATTCTAACGGATAATAATTTTCCAATAAAACTTGTAAAAAAAACTGTTAAAAGACTATGGAAAAGAAAAGAAATTCCACGGGGGAAAAAAGAGGCAATAATCTATAAATCCATAAAATATGTACCTGAAATCTCAGAGAGATTTGAAAAAATCTAAATTATTCAATGCGGAGAAATACAAAATGGCTCACAAAACCAATAATTGTTTAAGAAAATTTTATAGTAAAACCAAAGATAAAGTAGAGGATAAGGATAAATCAAATGTTATATATAGAGTTTCTTGTAATGGTAATGGTGTTTCGGAGAGTTGTGACATGGTCTACGTAGGGACCACGAAAAATAAATTAAAAACTAGGTTAGCAGGTCATAAATCTGATATTAAGTTAAGAAATGTAAATAATGATTCCAATAAAACAGCTCTTACTGCACATTGTAAACACAACAATCATAGCGCAGATTTAGACAATGTACGGATATTAGAAGTTGAGAGCAGGTACCGGCACCGCTATATGTTGGAAGTTCTGAACATTATGAAAGTTCCAAATGCACAACGAATGAACTTTAAATCAGATACAGAGAATATTGGAAAGAGCTTTAGATTTTTAATAAACAAACGCATATGGAAATAAATAAACAATAAACCAGTGTCTAATGTAATATTGACATGAGAGGACCGCAGCGGCAATAAATTTTGTGTGTATATATTTTGTTGTTGTTGTACATGTAAGCATATTTTCGTTTGGTACCCTACAAAACTTTGATTGGTTATATTTGTTGGAAGTTATGTTTGCGTTATATGTAAATATATAAAAAAAATTTATTATGTATGAATATGAATATATATGTTACTAATTTAACTAATTCAAATTACTATTGTAATAATAATAAAAAAAAATTTTTAGACTCCCTGAAGATGTCATTCAAAGAATGACGAAATATTGGAGGAGAAAAATTAAAATAATAAAGGATATTTTATTAACCAAAACGTGACCTCGAGCTCGACTTATTTATTAAAAGTCATAAATTTCAAAGGTCGAATAATAATTCATCATTTATTAACTAAAAATTTTTTTATTTTTTTTAAATTTTTTTCCCGAAAAATTGAAGAAATAGCTATCTAAACTATTTGGGACAAATTTTGCTAAGAACAATTGGTAAAAAAGTTACATGGATGAGAAAAAGCACCTGTTTGGCCAAAATGTCAAATTTTACCACCTCTTACTCAGAGAGTTCTTGACCGATCTTGTTGAAAAATTGTGTCTAAACTACTATCTAATAGGACTAACTTTGATGCAAATTTCATCCCGATCGGAAAACATCGGTTTCAAAAGTTGGATCACTTGACGTAAAACGCCCCATATGTATATTTGGGTGAGATTGGTTTGTATAAAGACAAATTTTTGGTCGAATTTTGCGGTGCGAGGGTCGAATTATTGCGACAGCGGATCTAAAACTTTAGTGCGCAAAATTTGAGCCAAATCGGACAATGCTTTCTGGACGCGCATTGAGTTCAAAGTTCAAATATGCATTTATATGTAAAAATTATTTTAAAAAAATCATTTTTCACATATATTTTGATATTAGTAATTGCGTTTCAATTAAATTAATTAATAACCCATAATCTAGAGTAAATTATCTTTCCAAAAAACAACTAAATCTATTATCGGTTAAAAAACAGCCAAATTATATCAAGTTCCCCAGGCAATAAATTCACCGTAGACCACTTTATTAAGAAAATCGAGCTCACATTTTTAAAAACATTGAAATAACTAACAACAACTACATTTGCATTCTCCTGATCCAAAAATTATCTTATGTAAATTATTTTACATCTCGTCTATTGTTATGCCGTTCTAAATTGAAGTCAACACGGTACGTATTTTTTTAGCACTATTTCAAAATCTGGAATTTTCCTTTTTTCAAAATTTTGTTCAAGAAATTTTCCGATATCAGCGATTGGACCTTAAGGTTTTAATTACAAAATATATGTCATTAAAAATACCAAATATTGTATCCTGTTCTTAATTTGGCAAGGGCAGCGTTTTTATTTCAGCGGATTTGCAGAAAAATGTGATTTTTCATATTTTTTTAACTTTTAGGCTACATCCTTTTGGTGTTTCCATATTTCAAATATCTTTTGTCAAAATATTATACTACTTCGAGTAAGTTCACAATCTGGTAAATTAAGGTTAAATTGAAGCACTCTAAACTGTCCCTCTTTAAGGTCAAAAGTCAAATCTAAGGAATTTACATATTTTTAAAACAAAATATCGAAATAATTTATATTTGCGGAAGGATTTCGATAAAACCTGTTGATAATATTTTAATAATTCCAAAAAAATAATATTTATTTATTTTATTTATTTATGTTAATTACAATGCAAAGTAAATTTGTATTCTAATTTGGGTCCAGGGATAAGCCGGGTGACAAGGATCTTTGGCTGGTTTTTGCAGCGACAGACCAAAGCCTCTGGTGGAAATCGAACCCACGACCCCCGCATGATAGGCGAGCACGCTACCTAGTCACCTACCGGGGCGCTTATAAAAAAATAATAATCTGGACTTAGTTTCTGAAATTAACCCGTGGGGTACTCTTGATGACAAATTTACTCTTTATGAAAATCTATAAATATTTTCTTCATCAGGATTTTTTTTTTAATAAAACAAATTTAATGTATTCATAAAATTCCTCAAATTTATTCGTTATTTTATGAAAATATGTAGATTAATTCGTTTTTATATTTATTAAAGTATAAACAAATTTGTACATATGTACATATGTGTCCCAAAATGTGTCCTAGTTTTAATTACTTTTTTATTATATTATTATATTCATATAAAGGTATATCGAGGGCTTATATTCAAAAAGTGCTATCTACTTTTGACAGCAATATCATTTTTGATTTCAAACTGTTCTCTGATATAAATGTCAAATATAATATTAATTTTGATATCATACATGATTAGTACGACTATTTCTTAATAGATATTGCAGCAAATCGATCGACATATACGTACAAATCTTATTCATACATTGGTTTTACGCGCTCTCTTTAAAATAATTATTGATGCAGATAGCACTTTTGAATATAAACGCTCGATATACAAATTGGTTTCTACTTTATTAAATATAAAAACTAATTAATTTACATATTTTCATAAAGAAACGAATTAAATTGAGGAATTTTATGAATACATTAAATTTGTTTTATTTAAAAAAAATTTTGATGAAGGAAATATTTATAGATTTTCATAAAGAGTCAATTTGACATCAAGAGTACCCCATGGGTTAGTTTCGGAAAATAGGTCCACAATATTAGTTTTTAGAATTATCAAAATAGTATCAACAAGGTTTATAGAAATCCTTCCACAAATATATATTATTTCGATATTTTGTTTTCAAAAAATGTAAATCTCCTTAAATTTGACTTTTGACCTTAAAGAGGGACATTTTATAGTGTTTCAATTTAACCTTAATTTACAAGATTGAGAACTTATACCAAGTAGTATATCAAATATATTCTGACAAACGATATTTGAAATATAAAAATACCAAAACATGTAGCCTAAAAGTTGAAATGCTTTAAATCCGCTGAAATAAAACCGCCGCCCTCTCCAAATTAAAACCAGGATACCTACGATTTTGGCGCTTTCAATCTCATGTATTTTGCTAATAAGACTTTAAAGTCGAATCGTTGATTTCGGAAAATTTCTTGAACAAAATTTTTGAAAAATTGCAGATTTTGAAATAGTGCTAAAAAATACGTACCGTTTTGACATTAGTTTAGAACTGCATAACAATAGACGAGATGCAAAATAATTCACATAAGGTCATTTTGGGATCAGGAGAATGCAAAAATGTTGTTGTTTTAAATTATTTCAATGTCTTTAAAAATGTGAACTCGATTTTCTTATTCAAGTGGTCTGCGGCGCATTTATTGCCTGGGGAAATTGATACAACTTGGCTGTTTTTCAACCGATAATAGATTTTTAATTTTATCAGAAAGATAATTTACTCTAGATTATGGTTTATCAATTAATAATAAAATAAAAATTAATAAAAATAAATAAATAAAATCAAACAAAAGAAAGCCATGGGCAAACATGTTTATAAATTTAATATTTAAGTTAATTTATATTAAAAATGTCAAAGAATAAGTTAGAAACTAAACCAAACATTGTCATTACTAATGAAGACGTCTCCGTAAATGAGAATAATGGCAACTTATTGAAGACATCAAGATATTTTACTACTCCATATTAACAATCTACATTGCGAGTATTTACGACATTATCTAAGGGGACTTAAAAAGTTAGTATGCTTCCGGGAGCTAATGGTATGGGCCAAACTGGGGTGAGTACAAACGAAATGTATACATACTAGAGCTTGTTTGTGCTAGTGTTTAACAAATTTTTTAACACGTAAAAAACATAATGCATTTACATGGTATAATCCAAAATCCACCATTAACTCAGCCCAAGAGATCTATTCAGTGCTTAGAAACAACCAGAGACAAAAGATCTCTAGATACATTCTCTCAACAATGTTTTGTACACAATTTTTGCCCCTCGTCATTTTACGTTTGCACGGGTAAAACATAACACCCACTGAATTGAAGGGTCCCTACAAAATTCAACTACGCGATGAATGTTTAGGAACAGCAGACAATTTTTTACAGCTGGTCTAACCACAAATTGTAGTAGCTGTGGGTGATTATGTATTTAAATGTTTAAAAAAATCTTAATTTTGCAAAAATTATTTTGCGCTTAGCCCATTCTAGTCCGAGGTCTCTTCACAATACAAATTGGCCAGAGAAAGCAGAAAAGTTTCTAAGAGATGAAGAGTTTTTAAAGTATTTAAAAAATGAAAAAAATTAATTTTAAAGTGAACTTGTAGATAAACAAAAGTACCTCAAATCTCAGCGAAATTACAAAACGTATGTGCATACCACCGACAAGAATATCAGAAAGAACTTGAAGAAATAATTAACATTGTCCAAGATACAAAAAATTGGTGGAAAATCGCTAAGGGGATCAGGGGAAACCAGCACCAAGTAGGTGTAGAAATTTCAGCTGAAAATCTTAAAAACTATTTTGATGCCCTATTAAATCCGCAAGAAACAATAAATAACGTATATTACGTTCCTATGTGGTATTCGGAAAGTGAAATGGATAGAAGTATTACAGCTGTGGAAATAAATTTATTACTAAAAAAGATACAAAAAAATAACGAAGCACCTGGAGAAGATAGGGTCACATACGAATTTTTACAAAATGCTACAGCGGAATTTATTACACAACTTGCAAAAACTTATAATCTGGAAGAGCCGATGAAGCCTTTGCGAAAAGTATAATTTTCTCAATCTTTAAAAAATGAAATCCAAGTCTACCTAGCAATTACCGAGGTATATCATTCATGAATTGTATAACCAAAATTTTTATGGGAATTCTAAATGAACGTATTACATCATGGTTAAAAAAGAATAAGGTACTGAATGAGTATCATGCTGGATTCTGTAGATAAATATACAATCTGGCGTCATTAGTCCAACTTAAATTTGCTGAAAAGTAAAAAAATTATGCTTTCTTCGTAGATTTTAGACCTGCGTTCGCCAAAATATCCAGACAGCAATTAATATTTAAATTGAACAAAATTGGATTATCTACACACGTAAGGTGGCTAGAAGATATATATAAAAACACATTTCCTGCTATCTGGACAGGATGTACGTTATCAGAATACTTTGAAGGTCAGTTGTTAAGCAAGGTTGCCTTTTATCGCCATTGTTATTCACATTATACCTAAATGATCTGCACGATTACCTAGAAGGTGGATTGGTAGTTGAAGAACTCAACATACGGAAACTTTTATATGCTGATGATATAGTCATTTTATCAGTAGACACGAAGGTAATGCAGGAAATGATAAATAAGCTTGAAATATATTGCACAATACGAAATATGGTAGCGCATATGGATAAATCAAAAATAATGGTTTTTAGAAAAGGAGGAAGGTTGGCAAACGACGAAAAGTGGTTTTACAAACAAGAAAAAATTAAAATTAAAATAACATCGAAGTTCGCCTACCTTGGCGTAATTTTTACTCCAGAATTATCTTTTCAAAAACACGTTGAATGCAGAAACAATGCTTCTAAGAGCAGTATTAATGTTACATGGCAACATTATCTAAATAAGCTTGATACCTATATCGTTATGCTCAAAATGGAATATATTTCAAGCAGTGTGCAGAGCAGTACAAGCATATCGGGCACAAGTCTGGGGATTTACAGCCTTTGGTACAGTCAACAAACTAGAACGATATGTCTTTAAAAGAATACTGCAATTAACAGAATTCACACCCAATTACGTATTGGCCTTGGAAACAGAAACAGAAGAAAGCCATATATACACATTATGTCTGCATCTTAATTATGTGGAAAAAGTTATGTTTACCTATAATGCTTCAATGCTACCAAATAAATTGTCAAAGCTTATTTTACTGAAAAATATTTTCTGGGCAAAGGAGATAAATAAAATTGGAGAACAGTTTAATATTTGTTTTAATTCGCAGCCTTCAGCGAATGAGTGGCGTATAAAATGCTCAGATACTGTATCGAAAATTAAGATGAGAACACACAATAAAATGATAAAACAGGCTTCCGCAAGCAGCACCCGCATATATAGGCATTTAACACCGGCTATGGGATTTACGTACCTGACTTAGGAAAACCTTACAATAAATGATATATCAGCTATATTTAAAGCTAGATGTGATACGTTAGCATTAAGAAAATGTGTATTTAATAATAATACTACTACAATCTGCAGTCTCTGTAATCTGAATATGAATATGAAAACTTAGCACAATTCATGGGTAAAAGTCCAATACTAAGAGAATTCATGATTCGTTGGAATTATAAATTGTGTCGATCCTCTAGCAACAGTACACAAAAGTGTATAATGCATTTATATTAACCATATGGAACTTTTTACCAATTAATAAGATTAATACGTATTTTCGGGGAAAACCCGAAATTTTAAAATTAAGCGCTAATATTAAAAAATAATCAAGATGGTTTCTCCAAATAGTTTAGATGATTATTCATTTATTAAGAATTGTTTATAATTGTTTATTGTTTATATTATATGAACCCATTATTCCTTTTGGGCTTGGATTCACATATGACCCCAAGCTAATAAAAGAATATTTATTCAAAAAATTCAAATATTTTTAAGTGCTGTTGAATTTTTAGATGTGACGCTTAAAATATAATAATCTAATGTGCAAGTCTTCCATGCTTAAAATTTGGAATAAATCGAACAACGTTAACCTATTCCTTGCCGAGGAAATAAAATTTCCCAACCCATAGTAAAGGTTTGATATAGTTTACTATAACAATTAATTTTTTTAAATATGCCAAAATTCATAGTTTGGCCTCGACAAGGAATGGGGTAACGTTGTTCGATTTATTCCAAATTATAAGCATGGAAAACTTGCACATTTGGTTATTAAATTTTAAGCGTCACATCTAAAAATTCCACAGCACTTACAAAATATTTGAGTTTTTTGATAAATTGTCTTTCATTATTTTTTTTCAGAAACCCTAGGCCATTAAGATAAAATATAATATTTAAAAGTAGAAAACTGATCAATTTTTGACACAAAGTATTATTTTTTCTCGAAATCCTAAAAAAAAATTATTTGTAACAAAAATGGTAAAGGAATTTATTTTAAAATCCACACAGTTAATCTCTAATATGTATTTAACAAAACTTTAAAGTGTCAGATCCAGTTTTTGAAATTTTGTTTAAGAAAATTTTTTAAAACTTAAAGGAGTTTTCAAAATTTTATCAAAGAAATTTTCCATCCTTGGTCTCATTTCGCAATAGGTTAACAACGTGGTAATAAAACAATACTTCATATCTGAGTACTTATAGGTATAGAGACCAAAAGAAAATTATGGCTTTAATCTATTTGTTAAAGTTGAAAATGTTCATCACATGTCATGATCTAGAGTTTTTTTTGGCACAAAAGTGGTCTGGGGCATTTCTTATTTCTTGGCTAGTTTTAATTCGATTTTGAAATCATACAGCTTTTTGAGAAGATAATTTAGTACTGTTATCGATTCATGTAACAACTTGTCGAAAAAATTAAACTATAGAACGAAATGTTCGTAAAACTGAAAAAAAAAGTCATATTTTCCCCATATAAACACAAAACTTTGTATATCTCAGTTTTTTTGTTATTCGCATATGCTTAGGGGGTGGAACCGAGAGTTTGAATACTTTTTTATTAAGGGCCACCCTACTGGGTATTTAAAAATTTACAAAACTTAAATACTTCATCAGCTACAATAAATTAACTATAACAAGTAAGAAAATTATAGTTGGTCTAGACCGACTATACGATACCCTATACCATGGTTTAGAGACCCTATCTCTCCAGTCCAACTAATTGGATATAGAAAATAAGCATAAACCAATTTTGAGTGGCATTGTTAGTAATTTTTTTGGCTGCAGATGTGAAAAAGGTCATATCGGATGCTATATCTATATGGGGACTAGGCCCAAAAATGGACCGATCCTGACCATGTTTGGTAAAGTCTCTTGTATTTCGCAAAAATATATACAAACAAAATTTGAGAAGAATCAGTGCAATATTTTTGTTTTTTGATAGATTTAAGTGAAGATCGGGAAGCAGCTCTATATGGGGCCTATGACTAAGAGTTGTCCCATAGGGATCATTTTTGGACTACTAATTATTGGATGTAATAAGCACATACAAACCCAATTTAACTAAGATTTATATGATAATTTGGATCTTATGGCAATTTATGTCGATTTCATAGGGGTCATTTGTATGGGGGCTAGGTCTGCACATGGACCGATTGTCACCAATTTCAACAGCGTTCATCATATGGCCGATAAAAGCTTTAATACCAAATGTCGTCAAAATATATTCATATTTGCGACCTGCAGTTTGATTACAAGGTTTACATGGACACACAGACGGCCGGACGGACATCGTTATATCGAATCAGATAGTGATTCTGATTCGATCGGTATAATAAAAGATGGGTCTAGGTCAAATATTTTTGGTAGTTACAAACAGCAGCACAAAGTCATTATACCCAAACCACATAGTGGTATAGGGTATAATAAAAAATTTAATAAAATCTCACATCACACTGAAATTGTAAAATCGTTGTGTACGTATTATCAACGAAAAATTGTTCGAATTAGTCGAATCCATCGCCATTAAATTTTATGCTAACACATCTGCCTGCAATCTCATTTTTAAAATGTTGTCGAAGCGTAAACTTGAAAAAATTTGTATACTTCTCTCATTTTATTTTAAGTAGAGTTACCGAGTTTATTATACAGGCACATGTTTGAGGAAAAATGTTTACATTTATTATTATTAGTATTATTTTAATAATAGTTAATAATATTTATGCTCTATAATTAACAAACTTGCGTTTTTGTATGCGCATTTCAAAAAATAAATCATTATAATAGATTTAACAAGTTAAAACTTTAATTACAATTTTACAGAATCCAGTAAATTTGCATTAAATTTATAACAGGGTAACATTAATCATCGTTAGTGTCTGCCACTACTCGCACGAAAAATTTGGTGCCATTAGTGTGACTACTGCGGGAAATGTGTGTGTATTAGTAAAAAAATGTGAGTGTATTGAGTTTTTCGAACTTGCAGTGTGATGTGAGATGGCTGGGTAAATTACATTAGATCCATTTATATCATACCTATTTTTATACCTATTTTTTTTTGGGTATAATGACTTTGTGCTGCTGTTTGTAACTACCAAAAATATTTGACCTAGACCCGTCTTTTATTATACCGACTGAATCAGAATCACTATCTGATTCGATTTAACGATGTCCGTCCGTCCGTCCGTCTGTGTGTCCATGTAAACCTTGTAATCAAAGTGCAGGTCGCAAATATGAATATATTTTGACGACATTTGGTACTAAAGGTTTTATCGGCCACATGATGAACGCTGTTGAAATTGGTGACAATCGGTCCATATTCAGACCTAGCCCCCATACAAATGACCCCTATGAAATCGACATAAATTGCCATAAGATCCAAATTATCATATAGATCTTACACAAATTGGGTTTGTATGCGTTTATTACATCCATTAATGAGTAGTCCAAAAATGATCCCTATGAGACAACTCTTAGTTATAGGCCCCATAAAGAGCTGCTTCCCGATCTTCACTTAAATCTATCGAAAAACTAAAATATTGCACTGATTCTTCTCAAATTTTGTTTGTTTATATTTTTGCAAAATACAAGAGACTTTACTAAACATGATCAGGATCGGTCCATTTTTGGACCGAGTTCCATATAGGTGTAGCATCCGATATGAACATTTTCATATCTGCAGCCATAAAAATTAATAAAAATGCCACTTAAGTTTAGTTTATGCTTATTTTCTATATCCAGTTAGTTGTGCCTAAGAGATAGGGTCTCCAAACGCATGGTTTAGGGTATCGAATAGTCTATAATAGACTATAATTTTCTTATTTGTCCTTTTATTATTATTATTATTATTATTATTATTATTATTATTATTATTATTATTATTATTATTATTATTATTATTATTATTATTATTATTATTATTATTATTATTATTATTATTATTATTATTATT
>CAVMKG010000615.1:0-58961 GCA_963682025.1 Cordilura impudica
AAATTAAAAATTAAAAATTAAAAATTAAAAATTAAAAATTAAAAATTAAAAATTAAAAATTAAAAATTAAAAATTAAAAATTAAAAATTAAAAATTAAAAATTAAAAGTAAAAAATTAAAAATTAAAAATTAAAATTTTAAAATTAAAAATTAAAAATTAAAAATTAAAAATTAAAAATTAAAAATTAAAAATTAAAAATTAAAAATTAAAAATTAAAAATTAAAAATTAAAAATTAAAAATTAAAAATTAAAAATTAAAAATTAAAAATTAAAAATTAAAAATTAAAAATTAAAAATTAAAAATTAAAAATTAAAAATTAAAAATTAAAAATTAAAAATTAAAAATTAAAAATTAAAAATTAAAAATTAAAAATTAAAAATTAAAAATTAAAAATTAAAAATTAAAAATTAAAAATTAAAAATTAAAAATTAAAAATTAAAAACTAAAAATTAAAAATTAAAAATTAAAAATTAAAAATTAAAAATTCAAAATTAAAAATTAAAAATTAAAAATTAAAAATTAAAAATTAAAAATTAAAAATTAAAAATTAAAAATTAAAAATTAAAAAATAAAAATTAAAAATTAAAAATTAAAAATTAAAAATTAAAAATTAAAAATTAAAAATTAAAAATTAAAAATTAAAAATTAAAAATTAAAAATTAAAAATTAAAAATAAAAATTAAAAATTAAAAATTAAAAATTAAAAATTAAAAATTAAAAATTAAAAATTAAAAATTAAAAATTAAAAATTAAAAATTAAAAATTAAAAAATAAAAATTAAAAATTAAAAATTAAAAATTAAAAATTAAAAATTAAAAATTAAAAATTAAAATTAAAAATTAAAAATTAAAAATTAAAAATTAAAAATTAAAAATTAAAAATTAAAAATTAAAAATTAAAAATTAAAAATAAAAATTAAAAATTAAAAATTAAAAATTAAAAATTAAAAATTAAAAATTAAAAATTAAAAATTAAAAATTAAAAATTAAAAATTAAAAATTAAAAATTAAAAATTAAAAATTAAAAATTAAAAATTAAAAATTAAAAATTAAAAATTAAAAAATAAAAAATAAAAATTAAAAATTAAAAATTAAAAATTAAAAATAAAAAATTAAAAATTGAAAGTTAAAAATTAAAAATTAAAAATTAAAAATTAAAAATTAAAAATTAAAAATTAAAAATTAAAAATTAAAAATTAAAAATTAAAAATTAAAAATTAGAAATTAAAAATTAGAAATTAAAAATTAAAAATTAAAAATTAAAAATTAAAAATTAAAAATTAAAAATTAAAAATTAAAAATTAAAAATTAAAAATTAAAAATTAAAAATTAAAAATTAAAAATTAAAAATTAAAAATTAAAAATTAAAAATTAAAAATTAAAAATTAAAAATTAAAAATTAAAAATTAAAAATTAAAAGTAAAAAATTAAAAATTAAAAATTAAAATTTTAAAATTAAAAATTAAAAATTAAAATTAAAAATTAAAAATTAAAAATTAAAAATTAAAAATTAAAAATTAAAAATTAAAAATTAAAAATTAAAAATTAAAAATTAAAAATTAAAAATTAAAAATTAAAAATTAAAATTAAAAATTAAAAATTAAAAATTAAAAATTAAAAATTAAAAATTAAAAATTAAAAATTAAAAATTAAAAATTAAAAATTAAAAATTAAAAATTAAAAATTAAAAATTAAAAATTAAAAATTAAAAATTAAAAATTAAAAATTAAAAATTAAAAATTAAAAATTTAAAAATTAAAAATTAAAAATTAAAAATTAAAAATTAAAAATTAAAAATTAAAAATTAAAAATTAAAAATTAAAAATTAAAAATTAAAAATTAAAAATTAAAAATTAAAAATTAAAAATTAAAAATTAAAAATTAAAAATTAAAAATTAAAAATTAAAAATTAAAAATTAAAAATTAAAAATTAAAAATTAAAAATTAAAAATTAAAAATTAAAAATTAAAAATTAAAAATTAAAAATTAAAAATTAAAAATTAAAAATTAAAAATTAAAAATTAAAAATTAAAAATTAAAAATTAAAAATTAAAAATTAAAAATTAAAAATTAAAAATTAAAAATTAAAAATTAAAAATTAAAAATTAAAAATTAAAAATTAAAAATTAAAAATTAAAAATTAAAAATTAAAAATTAAAAATTAAAAATTAAAAATTAAAAATTAAAAATTAAAAATTAAAAATTAAAAATTAATAATTAAAAATTAAAATTAAAAATTAAAAATTAAAAATTAAAAATTAAAAATTAAAAATTAAAAATTAAAAATTAAAAATTAAAAATTAAAAATTAAAAATTAAAAATTAAAAATTAAAAATTAAAAATTAAAAATTAAAAATTAAAAATTAAAAATTAAAAATTAAAAATTAAAAATTAAAAATTAAAAATTAAAAATTAAAAATTAAAAATTAAAAATTAAAAATTAAAAATTAAAAATTAAAAATTAAAAATTAAAAATTAAAAATTAAAAATTAAAAATTAAAAATTAAAAATTAAAAATTAAAAATTAAAAATTAAAAATTAAAAATTAAAAATTAAAAATTAAAAATTAAAAATTAAAAATTAAAAATTAAAAATTAAAAATTAAAAATTAAAAATTAAAAATTAAAAATTAAAAATTAAAAATTAAAAATTAAAATTAAAAATTAAAAATTAAAAATTAAAAATTAAAAATTAAAAATTAAAAATTAAAAATTAAAAATTAAAAAATTAAAAATTAAAAATTAAAAATTAAAAATTAAAAATTAAAAATTAAAAATTAAAAATTAAAAATTAAAAATTAAAAATTAAAAATTAAAAATTAAAAATTAAAAATTAAAAATTAAAAATTAAAAATTAAAATTATTAAAAATTAAAAATCAAAAATTAAAAATGAAAAATTAAAACTTAAAAATTAAAACTTGAAATTAAAAATAAAAAATTAAAAATTAAAAATTAAAAATTAAAAATTGAAAATTAAAAATTAAAAATTAGAAATTAAAAATTAAAAATTAAAAATTAAAAATTAAAAATTAAAAATTTAAAATTAAAAATTAAAAATAAAAAATTAAAAATTAAAAATTAAAAATTAAAAATTAAAAATTAAAAAATTAAAAATTAAAAATTAAAAATTAAAAATTAAAAATTAAAAATTAAAAATTAAAAATTAAAAATTAAAAATTAAAAATTAAAAATTAAAAATTAAAAATTAAAAATTAAAAATTAAAAATTAAAAATTAAAAATTAAAAATTAAAAATTAAAAATTAAAAATTAAAAATTAAAAATTAAAAATTAAAAGTAAAAAATTAAAAATTAAAAATTAAAATTTTAAAATTAAAAATTAAAAATTAAAAATTAAAAATTAAAAATTAAAAATTAAAAATTAAAAATTAAAAATTAAAATTAAAAATTAAAAATTAAAAATTAAAAATTAAAAATTAAAAATTAAAAATTAAAAATTAAAAATTAAAAATTAAAAATTAAAAATTAAAAATTAAAAATTAAAAATTAAAAATTAAAAATTAAAAATTAAAAATTAAAAATTAAAAATTAAAAATTAAAAATTAAAAATTAAAAATTTAAAAATTAAAAATTAAAAATTAAAAATTAAAAATTAAAAATTAAAAATTAAAAATTAAAAATTAAAAATTAAAAATTAAAAATTAAAAAATTAAAAATTAAAAATTAAAAATTAAAAATTAAAAATTAAAAATTAAAAATTAAAAATTAAAAATTAAAAATTAAAAATTAAAAATTAAAAATTAAAAATTAAAAATTAAAAATTAAAAATTAAAAATTAAAAATTAAAAATTAAAAATTAAAAAATTAAAAATTAAAAATTAAAAATTAAAAATTAAAAATTAAAAATTAAAAATTAAAAATTAAAAATTAAAAATTAAAAATTAAAAATTAAAAATTAAAAATTAAAAATTAAAAATTAAAAATTAAAAATTAAAAATTAAAAATTAAAAATTAAAAATTAAAAATTAAAAATTAAAAATTAAAAATTAAAAATTAAAAATTAAAAATTAAAAATTAAAAATTAAAAATTAAAAATTAAAAATTAAAAATTAAAAATTAAAAAATTAAAAATTAAAAATTAAAAATTAAAAATTAAAAATTAAAAATTAAAAATTAAAAATTAAAAATTAAAAATTAAAAATTAAAAATTAAAAATTAAAAATTAAAAATTAAAAATTAAAAATTAAAAATTAAAAATTAAAAATTAAAAATTAAAAATTAAAAATTAAAAATTAAAAATTAAAATTAAAAATTAAAAATTAAAAATTAAAAATTAAAAATTAAAAATTAAAAATTAAAAATTAAAAATTAAAAATTAAAAATTAAAAATTAAAAATTAAAAATTAAAAATTAAAAATTAAAAATTAAAAATTAAAAATTAAAAATTAAAAATTAAAAATTAAAAATTAAAAATTAAAAATTAAAAATTAAAAATTAAAAATTAAAAATTAAAAATTAAAAATTAAAAATTAAAAATTAAAAATTAAAAATTAAAAATTAAAAATTAAAAATTAAAAATTAAAAATTAAAAATTAAAAATTAAAAATTAAAAATTAAAAATTAAAAATTAAAAATTAAAATTATTAAAAATTAAAAATCAAAAATTAAAAATGAAAAATTAAAACTTAAAAATTAAAACTTGAAATTAAAAATAAAAAATTAAAAATTAAAAATTAAAAATTAAAAATTGAAAATTAAAAATTAAAAATTAGAAATTAAAAATTAAAAATTAAAAATTAAAAATTAAAAATTAAAAATTTAAAATTAAAAATTAAAAATAAAAAATTAAAAATTAAAAATTAAAAATTAAAAATTAAAAATTAAAAATTAAAAATTAAAAATTAAAAATTAAAAATTAAAAATTAAAAATTAAAAATTAAAAATTAAAAATTAAAAATTAAAAATTAAAAATTAAAAATTAAAAATTAAAAATTAAAAATTAAAAATTAAAAATTAAAAATTAAAAATTAAAAATTAAAAATTAAAAATTAAAAATTAAAAATTAAAAATTAAAAATTAAAAATTAAAAATTAAAAATTAAAAATTAAAAATTAAAAATTAAAAATTAAAAATTAAAAATTAAAAATTAAAAATTAAAAATTAAAAATTAAAAATTAAAAATTAAAAATTAAAAATTAAAAATTAAAAATTAAAAATTAAAAATTAAAAATTAAAAATTAAAAATTAAAAATTAAAAATTAAAAATTAAAAATTAAAAATTAAAAATTAAAAATTAAAAATTAAAAATTAAAAATTAAAAATTAAAAATTAAAAATTAAAAATTAAAAATTAAAAATTAAAAATTAAAAATTAAAAATTAAAAATTAAAAATTAAAAATTAAAAATTAAAAATTAAAAATTAAAAATTAAAAATTAAAAATTAAAAATTAAAAATTAAAAATTAAAAATTAAAAATTAAAAATTAAAAATTAAAAATTAAAAATTAAAAATTAAAAATTAAAAATTAAAAATTAAAAATTAAAAATTAAAAATTAAAAATTAAAAATTAAAAATTAAAAATTAAAAATTAAAAATTAAAAATTAAAAATTAAAAATTAAAAATTAAAAATTAAAAATTAAAAAATAAAAATTAAAAATTAAAAATTAAAAATTAAAAATTAAAAATTAAAAATTAAAAATTAAAAATTAAAAATTAAAAATTAAAAATTAAAAATTAAAAATTAAAAATTAAAAATTAAAAATTAAAAATTAAAAATTAAAAATTAAAAATTAAAAATTAAAAATTAAAAATTAAAAATTAAAAATTAAAAATTAAAAATTAAAAATTAAAAATTAAAAATTAAAAATTAAAAATTAAAAATTAAAAATTAAAAATTAAAAATTAAAAATTAAAAATTAAAAATTAAAAATTAAAAATTAAAAATTAAAAATTAAAAATTAAAAATTGAAAATTAAAAATTAAAAATTAGAAATTAAAAATTAAAAATTAAAAATTAAAAATTTAAAATTAAAAATTAAAAATAAAAATTAAAAATTAAAAATTAAAAATTAAAAATTAAAAATTAAAAATTAAAAATTAAAAATTAAAAATTAAAAATTAAAAATTAAAAATTAAAAATTAAAAATTAAAAATTAAAAATTAAAAATAAAAATTAAAAATTAAAAATTAAAAATTAAAAATTAAAAATTAAAAATTAAAAATTAAAAATTAAAAATTAAAAATTAAAAATTAAAAATTAAAAATTAAAAGTAAAAAATTAAAAATTAAAAATTAAAATTTTAAAATTAAAAATTAAAAATTAAAAATTAAAAATTAAAAATTAAAAATTAAAAATTAAAAATTAAAAATTAAAAATTAAAAATTAAAAATTAAAAATTAAAAATTAAAAATTAAAAATTAAAAATTAAAAATTAAAAATTAAAAATTAAAAATTAAAAATTAAAAATTAAAAATTAAAAATTAAAAATTAAAAATTAAAAATTAAAAATTTAAAAATTAAAAATTAAAAATTAAAAATTAAAAATTAAAAATTAAAATTAAAAATTAAAAATTAAAAATTAAAAATTAAAAATTAAAAATTAAAATTAAAAATTAAAAATTAAAAATTAAAAATTAAAAATTAAAAATTAAAAATTAAAAATTAAAAATTAAAAATTAAAAATTAAAAATTAAAAATTAAAAATTAAAAATTAAAAATTAAAAATTAAAAATTAAAAATTAAAAATTAAAAATTAAAAATTAAAAATTAAAAATTAAAAATTAAAAATTAAAAATTAAAAATTAAAAATTAAAAATTAAAATTAAAAATTAAAAATTAAAAATTAAAAATTAAAAATTAAAAATTAAAAATTAAAAATTAAAAATTAAAAATTAAAAATTAAAAATTAAAAATTAAAAATTAAAAATTAAAAATTAAAAATTAAAAATTAAAAATTAAAAATTAAAAATTAAAAATTAAAAATTAAAAATTAAAAATTAAAAATTAAAAATTAAAAATTAAAAATTAAAAATTAAAAATTAAAAATTAAAAATTAAAAATTAAAAATTAAAAATTAAAAATTAAAAATTAAAAATTAAAAATTAAAAATTAAAAATTAAAAATTAAAAATTAAAAATTCAAAATTAAAAATTAAAAATTAAAAATTAAAAAATAAAAATTAAAAATTAAAAATTAAAAATTAAAAATTAAAAATTAAAAGTTAAAAATTAAAAGTTAAAAATTAAAAATTAAAAATTAAAAATTAAAAATTAAAAATTAAAAATTAAAAATTAAAAATTAAAAATTAAAAATTAAAAATTAAAAATTAAAAATTAAAAATAAAAAATAAAAAATTAAAAATTAAAAATTAAAAATTAAAAATTAAAAATTAAAAATTAAAAATTAAAAATTAAAAATTAAAAATTAAAAATTAAAAATTAGAAATTAAAAATTAAAAATTGAAAAATAAAAACTAAAAAATAAAAATTTAAAATTAGAAATTAAAAATTAAAAATTAAAAGTTAAAAATTAAAAATTAAAAATAAAAATTAAAAATTAAAAATTAAAAATTAAAAATTAAAAATTAAAAATTAAAAATTAAAAATTAAAAATTAAAAATTAAAAATTAAAAATTAAAAATTAAAAATTAAAAATTAAAAATTAAAAATTAAAAATTAAAAATTAAAAATTAAAAATTAAAAATTAAAAATTAAAAATTAAAAATTAAAAATTAAAAATTAAAAATTAAAAATTAAAAATTAAAAATTAAAAATTAAAAATTAAAAATTAAAAATTAAAAATTAAAAATTAAAAATTAAAAATTAAAAATTAAAAATTAAAAATTAAAAATTAAAAGTTAAAAATTAAAAGTTAAAAATTAAAAATTAAAAATTAAAAATTAAAAATTAAAAATTAAAAATTAAAAATTAAAAATTAAAAATTAAAAATTAAAAATTAAAAATTAAAAATTAAAAATAAAAAATAAAAAATTAAAAATTAAAAATTAAAAATTAAAAATTAAAAATTAAAAATTAAAAATTAAAAATTAAAAATTAAAAATTAAAAATTAAAAATTAAAAATTAAAAATTAAAAATTAAAAATTAAAAATTAAAAATTAAAAATTAGAAATTAAAAATTAAAAATTGAAAAATAAAAACTAAAAAATAAAAATTTAAAATTAGAAATTAAAAATTAAAAATTAAAAGTTAAAAATTAAAAATTAAAAATAAAAATTAAAAATTAAAAATTAAAAATTAAAAATTAAAAATTAAAAATTAAAAATTAAAAATTAAAAATTAAAAATTAAAAATTAAAAATTAAAAATTAAAAATTAAAAATTAAAAATTAAAAATTAAAAATTAAAAATTAAAAATTAAAAATTAAAAATTAAAAATTAAAAATTAAAAATTAAAAATTAAAAATTAAAAATTAAAAATTAAAAATTAAAAATTAAAAATTAAAAATTAAAAATTAAAAATTAAAAATTAAGAATTAAAAATTAAAAATTAAAAATTAAAAATTAAAAATTAAAAATTAAAAATTTAAAATTAAAAATTAAAAATTAAAAATTAAAAATTAAAAATTAAAAATTAAAAATTAAAAATTAAAAATTAAAAATTAAAAATTAAAAGTTAAAAATTAAAAATTAAAAATTAAGAGTTAAAAATTAAATATTAAAAGTTTAAATTTCTATATTTAGTTTCCTACATGTATTATTATGTATTTATACCCTATACCACTATGTGGTTTGGGTATAATGACTTTGTGCTGCTGTTTGTAACAACCAAAAATATTTGACCTACACCTATCTTTCATTATACCGATCGAATCAGAATCACTATCTGATTCGATTTAACGATGTCCGTCCGTCCATCCGTCCGTCCATCCGTCCGTCCGTACGTCCGTCCGTCTGTGTGTCCATGTAAAGCTTGTAATCAAACTGCAGGTCGCAAATATGAATGTATTTTGATGAAATTTGGTATTGATCTTTTATCGGCCATGGGATGAACGCTATTGAAATTGGTGAGAATCGGTCCATGTTCAGACCTAGCCGCCATACAAATGACCCTTATGAAATCATCATATATTGCCATAAGATCCAAATTGTCATATAGATCTTACTCAAATTGGGTTTGTATGCGTTTATTACATCCATTAATGAGAGTCGGTCTAGACCGACTATAATTATACCCTATACCACTATGTGGCTTTGGTATAATGACTTTGTGCTGCTTTTTGTAACTACCCAAAATATTTGACCTAGACCCATCTTTAATTATACCGATCGAATCAGAATCACCAACTGATTCGATTTAACGATGTCCTTCCGTGTGTCTGTCCATCCGTCTGTGTGTCCATGTAAACTTTGTAATCAAACCGCAGGTCGCAAATATGAATATATTTTGATGAAATTTGGTATGTAAGCTTTCATTGGCCATAGGATGAACGCTATTGAAATTGTTGAGAATCGGTCCATGTTCAGACCTAGCCCCCATACAAATGACCCATATGAAATCGACATAAATTGCCATAAGATCCAAATTGTCATATAGATCTTACTCAAATTGTGTTTGTATGCGTTTATTACATCCATTAATGAATAGTCTAAAAATCATGCCTGGGACAACTCTTAGTCATAGGCCCCTATAGAGCTGCTTACCGATCTTCACTTAAATCTGTCAAAAAACAAAAATATTGCACTGATTCTTCTCAAATTTTGTTTGTATATATTCGTGCAAAACACAAGAGACTTTACCAAACATAGTCAGGATCGTTCCATTTTTGGGCCTAGTCCCCATATAGATATAGCATCCGATATGAACTTTTTCATATCTGCAGCCAAAAAAATTAATAAAAATCCCACTAAAATTTGGTTCATGCTTATTTTCTATATCCAGTTAGTTGGGCCTAAGAGAAAGGGTCTCTAAACGCATGGTATAGGGTATCATATAGTCGGTCTCGACCGACTATAATTTTCTTACTTGTTTTTTTTTTGTATTATATGTAATGCAGATAAAAATAAAAAATAATTCAGATAAAAATATTTTAATATTAGCTTTTTTTAATAATAATAATTTTTAGCCAAGAATCATTTGAATTTTGGTATTCGGCAAAAGTTTAAAAGTTGTAGCCGTACTCGACATTGGGTGAATATACAGTTTAAGACTCAGGTGGAGGGTACCAAAAAATTCGGCACAGCCGAATTTAACACTCTTACTAATTTCATTTTCCATTTTTAATTTTCCATTTTCTATTCTCCATTTTTCATTTTCTATTTTACATTTTTCATTTTTAATTTTTAATTATTATTTTTCATTCTCCATTTTGCATTTTCATTTTCCATTGGAAAATTTCCATTTTTATACCCTCCACACGTCAGTGGCAGAGGGTATATATATGTTTGTCATTCCGTTTGTAACGCATCAAAAAACTAATATCCGACCCCATAAAGTATATTTATTCTTGATCCTTATCACAGCTCGAGTCGACATAGCGATGTCCGTCTGTCCGTTTGTCTGTTGAAATCAAGCTCATTCACAAAAGAAGCCATCTAACTGGATAAGGTTACAAAAATATCATTTCCCATAATTCCCAGCAGGTTGGTATTGAAAATGGGCTACATCGGGCATCATTGTGATTAGATGCGAGCAAAAATATGTAGATTTCTCTAAAAAAAAAACGTAAAGCCCAGTGTGTGTTTGTTGTAACAGTTTAGTGGTTGAACATAATAATTGTACAACAACATAAAAAAATGCCACAAAAATAATATGCATATATATTAACAATACCAAGAACACAATAACATAGCTCGTGTTAGTAGTATTGCCACATATTTTTTTTTATCGTTATCACGTTATAATAAAACAAGTAAGAGTGTTAAATTCGGCTGTGCCGAATTTTTTGATACCCTCCACCTGAGTCTTTAATTTTTAATTTTTAATTTTTAATTTTTAATTTTTAATTTTTAATTTTTAATTTTTAATTTTTAATTTTTAATTTTTAATTTTTAATTTTTAATTTTTAATTTTTAATTTTTAATTTTTAATTTTTAATTTTTAATTTTTAATTTTTAATTTTTAATGTTTAATTTTTAATTTTTAATTTTTAATTTTTAATTTTTAATTTTTAATTTTTAATTTTTAATTTTTAATTTTTAATTCTTAATTTTTAATTTTTAATTTTTAATTTTTAATTTTTAATTTTTAATTTTTAATTTTTAATTTTTAATTTTTAATTTTTAATTTTTAATTTTTAATTTTTAATTTTTAATTTTTAATTTTTAATTTTTAATTTTTAATTTTTAATTTTTAATTTTTAATTTTTAATTTTTAATTTTTAATTTTTAATTTTTAATTTTTAATTTTTAATTTTTAATTTTTAATTTTTAATTTTTAATTTTTAATTTTTAATTTTTAATTTTTAATTTTTAATTTTTAATTTTTAATTTTCAATTTTCAATTTTTAATTTTTAATTTTTAATTTTTAATTTTTAATTTTTAATTTTTAATTTTTAATTTTTAATTTTAAATTTTTAATTTTTAATTTTTAATTTTTAATTTTAAATTTTAAATTTTTAATTTTTAATTTTTAATTTTTAATTTTAGTTTTTAATTTTTAATTTTAAATTTTTAATTTTTAATTTTTAATTTTTAATTTTTAATTTTTAATTTTTAATTTTTAATTTTTAATTTTTAATTTTTAATTTTTAATTTTTAATTTTTAATTTTTAATTTTTAATTTTTAATTTTTAATTTTTAATTTTTAATTTTCAATTTTTAATTTTTAATTTTTAATTTTTAATTTTTAATTTTTAACTTTTAATTTTTAATTTTTAATTTTTAATTTTTAATTTTTAATTTTTAATTTTTAATTTTTAATTTTTAATTTTTAATTTTTAATTTTTAATTTTTAATTTTTAATTTTAAATTTTTAATTTTTAATTTTTAATTTTTAATGTTTAAATTTTAATTTTTAATTTTTAATTTTTAATTTCTAATTTTTAATTTTTAATTTTTAATTTTTAATTTTTAATTTTTAATTTTTAATTTTTAATTTTTAATTTTTAATTTTTAATTTTTAATTTAATTTTTTAATTTTTAATTTTTAATTTTTAATTTTTAATTTTTAATTTTTAATTTTTAATTTTTAATTTTTAATTTTTAATTTTTAATTTTTAATTTTTAATTTTTAATTTTTAATTTTTAATTTTTAATTTTTAATTTTTAATTTTTAATTTTTAATTTTTAATTTTTAATTTTTAATTTTTAATTTTCAATTTTCAATTTTTAATTTTTAATTTTTAATTTTTAATTTTTAATTTTTAATTTTTAATTTTTAATTTTAAATTTTTAATTTTTAATTTTTAATTTTTAATTTTAAATTTTTAATTTTTAATTTTTAATTTTTAATTTTAGTTTTTAATTTTTAATTTTAAATTTTTAATTTTTAATTTTTAATTTTTAATTTTTAATTTTTAATTTTTAATTTTTAATTTTTAATTTTTAAATTTTAATTTTTAATTTTTAATTTTTAATTTCTAATTTTTAATTTTTAATTTTTAATTTTTAATTTTTAATTTTTAATTTTTAATTTTTAATTTTTAATTTTTAATTTAATTTTTTAATTTTTAATTTTTAATTTTTAATTTTTAATTTTTAATTTTAATTTTTAATTTTTAATTTTTAATTTTTAATTTTTAATTTTTAATTTTTAATTTTTAATTTTTAATTTTTAATTTTTAATTTTTAATTTTTAATTTTTAATTTTTAATTTTTAATTTTTAATTTTTAATTTTTAATTTTTAATTTTTAATTTTTAATTTTTAATTTTTAATTTTTCATTTTTAATTTTTAATTTTTAATTTTTAATTTTTAATTTTTAATTTTTGATTTTTAATTTTTAATTTTTAATTTTAAATTTTTAATTTTTAACTTTTAATTTTTAATTTTTAATTTTTAAATTTTAATTTTTAAATTTTAATTTTTAATTTTGAATTTTTAATTTTTAATTTCTAATTTTTAATTTTTAGTTTTTAATTTTTAATTTTTAGTTTTTAATTTTTAATTTTAAATTTTAGATTTTTAATTTTTAATTTTTAATTTTTAATTTTTAATTTTTAATTTTTAATTTTTAACTTTTAATTTTTAATTTTTAATTTTTAATTTTTAATTTTTAGTTTATAATTTTTAATTTTTAATATTTAATTATTAATTATTAATTTTTAATTTTTAATATTTAATTTTTATTTTTTGTGTTTTCCATTTTTCATTATTCATTTTTAAATTTTCATTTTCCAATTTCCAATTTCCATTTTCCATTTTCAATTTTTCAATTTTCAATATTCAACTTTCATTTTCCATTTTTCAATTTTCATTTTCAATTTTCCATTTTGCATTATCCATTTTTTTAATTTTCCTTTTCCATTTTTCATTTTCAATTTTTAATTTTTGAATTTTCATTTTCCATTTTTCAATTTTCATTTTCCATTTTGCGTTTTCATTTTCCATTTTTAATTTTTCATTTTTCAATTTTCATGTTCCATTTTCCATTTTTCATTTTCCAATTTCCATTTTTAATTTTTCAATTTTCAATTTTCATTTTTCATTTTCCATTTTCCATTTTTCAATTTTCATTTTTCATTTTTCAGTTTTCATTTTCCATTTTTTATTTTTCCTTTTCCATTTTTCATTTTCCGTTTTTCATTTTTCAATTTTCATTTTCCATTTTACGATTTTCGTCTTTCATTTTCCATTTTCCATTTTTCAATTCTCATATTCCATTTTCCATGTTTTAATTTTCATTTTCCATTTTCCATTTTTCAATTTTCATTTTCCATTTTTCATATTTCATTTTCCATTTTCCATTTTTAATTTTTCAATTTTCAATTTTCATTTTCCATTTTTCATTTTCCATTTTCCATTTTCCATTTTTCATTTTCCATTTTCCATTGTCCATTTTTCATTTTCTATTGTCCATATTTCATATTTCATTTTGCATTCTCCGTTCTTCATTTTCCATTTTTCATTTTCCATTCTCCATTTTTCATTTTCTATTTTCCATTTTTCATTTTCCATTTTTTATTTTTCAATTTTCTTCTTTCATTTTCCATTTTTCATTTTACATTTTACATTTTACATTTTATATTTTACATTTTACATTTTACATTTTACATTTTACATTTTACATTTTACATTTTACATTTTACATTTTACATTTTACATTTTACATTTTACATTTTACATTTTACATTTTACATTTTACATTTTACATTTTACATTTTACATTTTACATTTTACATTTTACATTTTACATTTTACATTTTACATTTTACATTTTACATTTTACATTTTACATTTTACATTTTACATTTTACATTTTACATTTTACATTTTACATTTTACATTTTACATTTTACATTTTACATTTTACATTTTACATTTTACATTTTACATTTTACATTTTACATTTTACATTTTACATTTTACATTTTACATTTTACATTTTACATTTTACATTTTACATTTTACATTTTACATTTTACATTTTACATTTTACATTTTACATTTTACATTTTACATTTTACATTTTACATTTTACATTTTACATTTTACATTTTACATTTTACATTTTACATTTTACATTTTACATTTTACATTTTACATTTTACATTTTACATTTTACATTTTACATTTTACATTTTACATTTTACATTTTACATTTTACATTTTACATTTTACATTTTACATTTTACATTTTACATTTTACATTTTACATTTTACATTTTACATTTTACATTTTACATTTTACATTTTACATTTTACATTTTACATTTTACATTTTACATTTTACATTTTACATTTTACATTTTACATTTTACATTTTACATTTTACATTTTACATTTTACATTTTACATTTTACATTTTACATTTTACATTTTACATTTTACATTTTACATTTTACATTTTACATTTTACATTTTACATTTTACATTTTACATTTTACATTTTACATTTTACATTTTACATTTTACATTTTACATTTTACATTTTACATTTTACATTTTACATTTTACATTTTACATTTTACATTTTACATTTTACATTTTACATTTTACATTTTACATTTTACATTTTACATTTAACATTTTACATTTTACATTTTACATTTTACATTTTACATTTTACATTTTCCATTTTCCATTTTCCACTTTCTATTTTCTGTTTTTCATTTTCCATTCTCCATTTTCCATTTTCATTTTCCATTTTTCATTTTCCATTTTTCATTTTTCGTTTTCATTTTTCGTTTTCATTTTTTCTTTCATATTGGCGATATTTTTTTTTATAACGTGATAACGATAAAAAAATATGTGGCAATACTACTAACATGAGCTATGTTATTGTGTTCTTGGTATTGTTAATATATGTATATGCATAACTTTTTTGTGGCATTTTTTTATGTTTTTGTACAATTATAATGTTCAACCACTAAACTGTTACAACAAACACACTGGGTTTTATGTTTTTTTTTAGAGGTATCTATATATTTTTGCTCGTATCTAATCACGATGATGCCCGATATAGCCAATTTTCAACACCAACCTGCGGGAGTTATGGCAAATGATATTATTGTAGCCTTATCCAGTAAGATTGCTTTTTTTGTGAATGAGCGTGATTTCAACAGACAGACGGACAGACGGACATCGCTATATCGACTCGAGCTGTGATAAGGATCAAGAATATATAAACTTTATGGGGTTGGAAATTAGTTTTTCGATGCGTTACAGACGGAATGACAAACCTATATATACCCCCTGCCACTGACGTGTGGAGGGTATAAAAAAATCGCCAATATGAAAGAAAAAATGAAAACGAAAAATGGAATTTTTCCAATGGAAAATGAAAAATAGAAAATAGAAAATGGAGAATGGAAAATGGAAAATGAAAAATGGAAAATGAAAAACGGAATATGGAAAGTGAAAAATGTAAAATAGAAAATGAAAAATGGAAAATGGAAACCGCAAAATGGAAAATGGAAAGGGAAAAATTAAAAATGGGAAATGGAAAATGAAAATTGAAAAATGGAAATTGAAAAATGGAAAATGGAAAATGGAAAATGGAAAGTGACAATTGAAAAATGGAAAATGAAATATGAAAATTGAAAAATTAAAAATGGAAAATGAAAATTGAAAAATGAAAATTAAAAACTGAAAAATGAAAAATGAAAAATGGAAACCGCAAAATGGAAAATGGAAAGGGAGAAATGAAAAATGGGAAATGGAAAATGGAAATTGAAAAATGAAATATGAAAAATGAAAAATGTTAAGTGGAAAATGAAAATTGAAAAATGGAAAATGGAAAATGAAAAATGGAAAATGGAAAATGAGAATTGAAAAACGGAAAATGGAAAATGACAATTTAAAAATGAAATATGGAAAATGACAATTTAAAAATGAAAAATGGAAAATGAAAATTGAAAAATGAAAAATGGCAAATGGAAAATGAAAATTGAAAAATGAAAAGTTAAGAATTAAAAATCAAAAAAGGAAAATGATATATAAAAAATGAAAAATGGAAAATGAATATTGAAAAATGACGTGAGGAGGGTGTAAAAAAACATAAACCATTTTCTTAAAAAACGTGTACTTTGTTTCAAAAGTCTCGTTTCTTAATATAAAGCACTTTGTTTTAAAAAGGTGCACTATTTTCTTTTAAAGCGCGTTTTCTTAAAGGAAATGCACTTTTAAAAAAAAAGTGCAATTATTAGATTATCAGACTTAGAATTAAAACAATAAAAGTAAAAAACCTCCTACACGAGGACCTACCGTTCCTCAGTTCCCTTAACATATCATTCACCTAAACCATCAACTTACATTATATCAGCAAAGTAAATTCATAGTAGGTTGAATTTATTGGTGAGGTGAATATATATACGTAACCATTTTGGTTTTATTTTTTTCCCCTATAACCACTATGTGGTTGGGGTATAATGACTTTGTGCTGCTGTTTGTAACTACCAAAAATATTTGACATAGACCCATCTTTTATTATACAGATCGACTCAGAATCACTTTCTGAGTCAATTTACCGATGTCCATCCGTCCGTCCGTCCGTCCTTCTGTCCGTCTGTGTGTCCATGTAAACTTTGTAATCAAACTACAGGTCGCAAATATGAACATATTTCGATGAAACTTGGTACTTAAGCTTTTGCCGGCCATAGAATGCACGGTATTGAAATTGGTGAAATGCGGTCCATGTTCAGACCTAATCCCCATACAAATGACCCCTATGAAATCGACATAAATTGCCATAAGATCCAAATTATCAAAAAGATCTCAGTCAAATTGGGTTTGTATGTGTTTATTATATCGGTTAATCAGTAGCCCGAAACTAATCCCTATAGAACAATTCTTAGTCATAGGCTGGTTCCCTGTCTTCACTTAAATCAATCAAAAAACAAAATTATTTGACAGGTTTTTCTCAAATTTGGTTTGTATATATTTTTTCAAAATATATGTGGCTTTACCAAATATAGTCAGGATCAGTCCATTTTTCGATCTAGTCCCCATATAAATATAGCACCCGATATAAACTTTTTCATATCTGCAGCCAAAAAAATTAATAACAATGCCACCCAAATTTTGTTTATACTTATTTTATATATCCAATTAGTTGAGCATAAGAAATAGGGTCTCTAAACGCATGGTATAGGGTATTGCATAGTCGGTCTAAACCGACTATAATTTGTTACTTGTTTTAGGTGTAATATATCTTCTACACATTTTAGCGAATATCTAGAACAGAGTTTTCTGACGATCACCATATTCAATACCACACTGCTCCAGATTTGAACTTATTTCGTACAAGAGAGTGTTTTCAACAGAGAGATAGCCAGACAAAAAGACGGACATCGCCAGATCGACTTCTCTTTTTATAAGGATCACGAATATAAATAGGTTAAAAGGTATCTGGAATTTATTTCGATGAGATGCAAGCGGAATGACAAACTAATATGTACCCTCCGCATGGTGGTTTGGAGGGTATCAAAATATGTACTCTCATGAAGTTGTACATAATAGTAGTAGGCTCTGCACAGTGCAAATTTATAATATTAATAGGCTAGGCGATTTTTTATTACCGATGTTTTGTTATACCGTTTTATCCCGATTTTGACCAAACGCACGCTATTGAAATTGGTGAAATGCGGTCCATGTTCAGACCTAGTCCCCATACAAATGACCCCTATGAAATCGACATAAATTGCCATAAGATCCAAATTATCAAAAAGATCTCAGTCAAATTGGGTTTGTATGTGTTTATTATATCGGTTAATCAGTAGCCCGAAACTAATCCTTATAGAACAATTCTTAGTCATAGGCTGGTTCCCTGTCTTCACTTAAATCAATCAAAAAACAAAATTATTTGACAGGTTTTTCTCAAATTTGGTTTGTATATATTTTTCAAAATATATGTGGCTTTACCAAATATAGTCAGGATCAGTCCATTTTTCGATCTAGTCCCCATATAAATATAGCACCCGATATAAACTTTTTCATAAATATCTGCAGCCAAAAAAATTAAGAACAATGCAACCCAAATTTGGTTTATGCTTATTTTATATATCCAATTAGTTGAGCATAAGAAATAGGGTCTCTAAACGCATGGTATAGGGTATTGTATAGTCGGTCGAAACCGACTATAATTTGTTACTTGTTTTAGGTGTAATATATCTTCTACACATTTTAGCTAATATCTAGAACAGAGTTTTCTGACGATCACCATATTCAATACCACACTGCTCCAGATTTGAACTTATTTCGTACAAGAGAGTGTTTTCAACAGAGAGATAGCCAGACAAAAAGACGGACATCGCCAGATCGACTTCTATTTTTATAAGGATCACGAACATAAATAGGTTAAAAGGTATCTGGAATTTATTTCGATGAGATGCAAGCTGAATGACAAACTAATATGTACCCTCCGCATGGTGGTTTGGAGGGTATCAAAATTTGTACTCTCATGGAGTTGTACATAATAGTAGTAGGCTCTGCACAGTGCACATTTATAATATTAATAGGCTAGGCGATTTTTTATTACCGATGTTTTGTTATACCGTTTTATTCCGATTTTGACCAAACGTATATTATTTGAAAGGCATTTGCTTTTAGCTGTTCATCAGATTTATAGATTTTAAATTTTTTCCTTTGTTTTGAGTAAATTGCATTTAAAGTTGCTACTAACACACACATAAAACAAGTAAGAAAATTATAGTATTATATATTTGAGAAAAATCTGTGCAATATTTTTGGTTTTTCATAGATTTAAGTGAAGATCGGGAAGCATCTCTATATGGTGCCTATGACTAAGAATTGTCCTATAGGGATTATTTTTGGACGACTGATTAATGGATACAATAAACACATACGAACCTAATTTGACTGAGATCTAGATAGTAATTTGGATCTTATGGCAATTTATATCGATTTCATAGGGGGTCATTTGTATGGGGAATAGGTGTGAACATGGAACGAATTTCGCCCATTTCAATAGCGTTCATTCTATGGCCGATTAAAGCTTATATACCATATTTTATCAAAATATATTCATATTTACGACATGTAGTTTGGTTACAATGTTTGCATGGACACACAGACGGACGGACGGATGGACATCGCTAAATCGACTCAGAAAGTGATTTTGAGTAGATCGGTATAATAAAAGATGGGTCTAGGTCAAATATTTGTGCTAGTTACAAACAGCAGCACAAAGTCATTATACCAAAACCACATAGTGGTATAGGGTATAAACGCATTAACAGATTTAATAAACACACACATGAAATCGACATAAATTGTCATAAGATCCAAATTATCATAGTTTGTATATGTTTATTATATCCATTAATCACTAGTCCAAAAATAATCCCTACAGGACCATTCATAGTCATAGGCCCCATATAGAACTGCTTCCCGATCTTCACTTAAATCTATCAAAAAAACAAAAATATTGCACAGATTTTCCATTTTTCGACTTAGTCCCCATATAAATATAGCACCCGATATGAACTTTTTCATACCTGCAGCCAAAAAAAATTAATAACAATGCCACTCAAATTTGGCGTATGCTTATTTTCTATATCCAATTAGTTGGACCGAAGAGATATGGTCTCTAAACCATTGTATAGAGTATCGTATAGTCGGTCTAGACCGACTATAATTATCTTACTTGTTGTTAGTGAGTTTGTTATCTTCATTCACAGTAATAATAAACCAAAAAAGTGTTGGTTTGTGAATTGCCTAAGTTGAAATATAAAGTTGCCTAGAAATTGCACTCGAATTTCGAGTGCCTGAATCTGCTAGTAATAATTAATCCTTTCACTACCTTTATAAACAACAAAACAGTTCTGTAAATTAAAAATAATAATTTAATTATTTTCTATAAAAATAAAAAAATCTTATTTTCGATATATATCGTCTTAATGATTGGGTTTGAAATTATTCAGGCTCAAGATCAAATGCTTTTACTCTAAATAAAGCTAAAAACATTGATCATAAGTTTTACATTATTTTCAAAGCATGTTATTGTATCTTATATGTATATGATAATTATGTGAACAATGAATATACCCCCTATACCCTTCGTGATTTCCGAAACTTAAACGAAATGTTTCTAAACCAAAGGCTTGATTGGGTTCAATGGAATTTAATAAATAACATAGAAAATATTAATGCTCGAGTAGTTGCTCCGCTGCAAAATAATATTACTTCTACCTTCAATGTATGTGTATCAGAAAAAACGAGAATAATTGGTTCAATTCTGCTATAAAGATAAGCAGAAACTAACATACAAAAGAAGGAAAAAATATAAAACTTCCGAACTACATAAGTTATTTAAAAACTTAGGAATGAAGGTAGTATACCACATTAGGTGTAAACAAAAATGGAAGAAAATATGCGAAGTTGGCCAAAGTTCCAAATATATACATAACGCTAATGTGGATATTGATGTAAGCATCTTGAACCGGAATTTCGTTGAAATTTTTATTGATAAAACCAAGCATAATCCCTATGAGGGTACACCCGCCGTGTCCTTCGAAAATAACTTCTCTTTTCGATGTGTTGATCAATATTAGGTCATGAAAATTTTTTTGGCCATTAAATCAAACGCTGTTAGTGTAAACTAATTCTTCCTAAACTATTACGTCTTTCACACACATACTCAACACGGCTCTTATGAAAGCTATCTTCCCACATATGTGATAACATTCCAAAATAATACCGATTCCTAAAGATAATAATGAATTTCGTCCAATTGCTATTGTCTCTTTCTTTTCGTTAGTGTAAAGAATCCTCATGCACAGACAAATGGATGATTTTATCAAAAGTTTCGGTCTTCTATCCGAAAGACAGTCGGGTTTTAGACAGGGAAGTGGTTGTATTATTGCATTGATCTACGTTGAATATCTTAGAAGCAAGCTTGATTGCAGCATGATCTCTCGACCATGCGACACTTACTTCTTAACTCGAGAAACTTTTTAATTTCTCTATTTCTGTCTGTAAACTTATCCATCTGAAACTTATCGATCTGAAACTTGGTCGATGGACTTGCAGCCAAAAAAGATTAACTTTGACATAGTCACGCACAGTGGAGGAGAGATAAAAACCTCAGATAAAAACCTGAAACTTTGTCCATAGACTTGTTGCGGCCAAAGATTAATTCTGAGATAGTCACGCACAGTTACGCACAGTCATGGAGTGATTTAAACCCCATTTCCCCTCATCCGATCGAACTGAAACTTTGTCCACAGATTTGTTGTGGCCAAAGATTAACTTTAAGATAGTCACGCATAGTCACGCACATTAACACTTCAAAATTTTATGCATAGGGAAAGAAAGAGTTTTAATAAAAAATTTGTTTTTATTGGTTAGATTATTTTTCTTTCGTTTATTTTGGAATTTAAATTTATAATTTAAATACAAATAAATTGAAATTATATCCTCTTGTATCAATTTTAACTTAGATTCTATTATAGTCTAATATGGTGTTCACACTACGATAATTTGAGGTGTTTTAGCTCATGTTTTGCAAAACAAAACACAGTCGTTCACACTTGATTTAGTGTGTTTAAGTTAAACTTTTCAGCAGATTGAACAGCTGTTTCAAAAATAAAAAACAATTGAAAAGTTATAAAATTTTGAAAATTGATAAAAATAATATCATTAAATTGGCTGCCAACTACTTTAATTATATTAATGATGATATTATCAATATAGATGCTTTATTTTCATTTTTGTATTGTATTTTCTTTTTATTGTAATGCCACTTTAATAGTAATGTTAAAAAACAAGGATGACGTCTTGGCAAAAATGAGAAATATTGCACTGAACATGCGCAAAGTTATATACAACTCTATCAGTTTTTCGGTTTTTGAGATGTTTAAGATTAAAACATGTCAATTGAGGTGTTTAGCTAAACAAAAAAATGTATGCGTAAACATCTCAATTTGACTCGTTTATCGCATAAACACTAAACACTTGGCAAAACACTCAAGTGTGAACGCCATATAACACTGTAACCACCGTCCAATGAGTCAAGACTCACACTAGCGACATCTACATTATTGTTTGTGCACTACAGAAATTTTCATAATATTTTTACAACGACTTTCAGATGAAGCAACTATGTTAATATAATATGCTGTCACCCTTATACACGTTGTATACTTTTTTATTATATATTTCTGCTTATTCATTGTCACAAATTGGTTGTCAGTTAATTGTATTATAAATTGAAATAAGTGTGTTAAATAAGATTTACATTATAATTGATATTTGCTAGCAAAATAATAATGTAATTAAAGTGAGTGTGTTTAACATAATACATTACAGTAAATAAATTTACAGAAAAAATATAGTATTCCAGGTAATTTCATTAAAACTCGAAATATAAATAAAATATATTGGAAATAAATAAAACTAATTTTTAGTTGCCGATTGCGTTGAAACCATATTTGGAGTATAGCATATGATGCTAAAGAAGCTATTGAACCTAGTAGTACTTTTCCTGACTATTGCTACACTATTCACCATTGTGGTGAAGAACCGCTGGGTTATACGAAATTTGAACAAGCTTTGAAATATAAATTCCGCGGCAAATCGTACTTGTTGCAAGCCATTATTTATGCCTCATACTCCCAATAGATTGTTTAGAATTCTGGGTGATGCTGTATTGGATTATTTGATAAGGCTTTTGTATGAAGACCCTAGGCAGCATTCACCTGGAGCCTTAACCGATTTGAGATCTGCTTTAGTTAACAATACCGTATTTGCGTAATTAGCTGTAAGGCATGAAATCCACAAATATTTTAGACACTTGTCTCAGGTCGTAACGAAGCTATTGATCGTTTTGTGCGTATTCATTCGAAAAACGGTTATAGTATAAACGAAAGGGTTAATTTTATGAAGACGTTGAAATACCAAAGGCATTAATTAGGTGATGTTTTCGAGTCTGTTATAGGTGCGATAATTTTAGACTCGAATATGTCTTTAGATGCTGTGTGGCTGGTTTACTATAATATGATGCGTCCTGAATTTGAACAATTTAGTAATTCGGATAAGAACCTGAAACTGCCAAATTTATGTTATTGTTTCGTGCTTTAACATTTAACTTGTACATGGATCAAATTTTTAATTTTCAGCAAACCCGAAAAATTAGATGATGGCCGACGTGTTCGTGTTACCGTACAAGTTTTTCGGTAGAAAATATCGGATTGCCAAATGTACGCTGATAAATGTGCTTTACGTCAGTTGAAGAATTTTTTTATATATTTTAATCTATGTTGTGTAGTTAGATAGAAAAATTCAAAAAAATATATATGTTAAAGCATCAAATAAGTTTTTCAAATAATAAACCATTCTTTTGTTTTAGTTTTGAAATAAATGCCCGTAGTTTCGTTTTATTTTTTACATAGATGCAGAGATAATTAAAAATTCACATTAAATGCTAGTTTTAAATTAAAACAATAAAAAGGAATTAATGTTATAGTTAGAGGTTTAACTTTAGCCATTTGTAGTTTTGGCTTTACTTTCGACTTTCTTTTCGAGTTTTAAACCATCTCTATATATTACTTTTCATAAACTGAGCATACATTGTCATCACTTTGGGGACACCATGTTTAACAACGCTGGAAATCTACAAATATATTTTTTTATTTCATACTTCTCTTATATATTAAAATTTGTTTAATTAAGGATTGATGGGCTTTTGTGGAATATGTAGGTTGCGCTACCATTTGTTCTAATGGTTGGTCGTTCTCTCCTACTAAGATTTATTTGCTTTCAAGCTGTTGAAAATATAATTCACATATTAAATTAAAAACATAATTCCACTCTGACCATACCGCCAATTGCACCAACTTACATTTTTCAATTCGTATTGATTTGGTTGCTTCTATTGTTTACTTTTATCAAAATTGGTGTACAAGTCGGTCTACTTATAGGAATAAAAAAGTAGAAAATTAATGTTTTATTTATGAAGCTAACGGTATAGTACCCAATGTGATGGGAATATTACCAGACAAATAACGATGAGAAGTATTGACCCGCACTCTACATGCAAGTCATAATCAAAAGCAATAATACAATACCACAATTCAACTTGCGAAAAGTTTCGTCACCAGCAACTGGACCAATGGTTAGCTTAGCTATAGTAATTTGTGAATCCTTCCTTTCGACCCTGGGTTGAGTAGTAGTGTATGTAATTGTCTTACTTAAAACAAATCACAAGCTATGGGTTTTAATATTCACCTTTTATATTTTTATATCAAAACAGAAAATAAGATATTATTAATGTTTTTTAAATGTTTATCATAATAGCAAATACTCACTATTTTTTCCATTATTATTGATTTTTTATTCTGGTTGCAAGCACGTGTAGCTGTTCACTTGCACACATTATATTTTTTAATCTCTTTCTCAAAGTCCTTGTAGCAATTCTAAGAAAAAAAGGTAAACAAAGCCATACGGTTCGAGATTACTTTTTTGACAGCTGTCAAGTTGTTACGACTGATTAGATTGTGACTGTAACTTATAAGAATTTATTCTTGTTATCTTATAACCACAATAAAATTAAAAAAAAAAAATTAAATTCAATTCGTTTTGCCTGTAAGAAATGGACGACCTCAATTTTCGGTACTTGGAGCTTAACTATCACATGAATTATATGCTTAATGTGTCTGCCTATTCTTAAATGTTCACATAATTATTTTTCATACGAAGATGATTTGTTATTTCTAATTAGTGATGAAACTCAATTATCCAGTGAAATATATAAATACCCACTCACAAGATATCACATGACTCATAAAAACATCTTTCCTATTCCCTAGAATAGGATGTCTTTCACTTCTTTGAATTGTATATTGTTGCGTATGTTACCATATACGACCTTCTTTAATTATATGCTATGTATAAATTAAGAAAACGTTATGTTTTCTTTTTAAAAAAATTGTTGTTGTGTGTTTTGTTAGAACACGCAACGTCTTTATTGTTTCACGTTAAATTACAGAGTAAATGTTGGAATATATCATATTGAATTGCCAAGTAACTACAGCCCTGTTCTACAACACACATACTGTACGAAAACACCCATACGTTTCCTTATCTCTTTTTTTATCCTTATTCGTTATTTGAATAAAACACATATTGTACTTTTTATAAGCATTGAAAAGTCAGGCGTAATAAATCTTTTGATTTAGAAACAGTTTGTATTAATTACTCCTGGAGTAAACGGAATATCAATAAATTCAACAGTAAAGTTTAAACTTAAATTACCCTAATTAATAACAGCAGGTTTTTGCTTAGTTTCAATATCACACCACCTTAATCGACTTGCTCGTTAACGTCGCAGACGTTGTGTCAGTATGTGAGCAAGCTGCGTTGCGGAATGTGTCTCAAATATCGCAGACGCGACGTCAGCTTTGTGAACGTGGGAATTTTTTTATTTTGTTATTTTTAATGTTTCTCGTGTTAACTCCTCCCTCCTCAAATGCAATCGTCCCGATTGCCTAGAACATGTGTAAGTCCTAAATGCTTGGTTTTTTTCTCGGGTTTCTTCTCTGTGTCTTGTACCTTTTCTACTTGTTCTAGTGAAATTGTTTCTATTTCTGACCTCTTTTTTTCTGTTTTAATATCTTGTTTGTTGTTAACCAAATGGTGATGACTAGGGCTGAAATTATGGCGATTGTACTTGATGTTATCGGCAGGTTATTCTTGGTTTCCAGTAGTTCCAATCTTTCAAAGTTTCCCATATTGATCTTATGGAGTCTTTCTAGGGATAGGACTTCTTCTGTTTTTGCGTTTGTTGCTTTTGGTTGTAGAGAGGCTGGGAGAGGTTTGCTGCCGCTTATTTCTTTGGAGAAATATTCATGATCATCGATTTTTATTGTTGTATTGTAATACTTACGTAGGTAAGTTCCATTTAAATTTATTTCTTCATTGTTCACACTGATTTTGCCGTTATATTGATTTAGTAATAGAATATCACTTCCGATTTCCTCTACGGTGGGTATGTGTTCGTTGTTTACCTGGGTGCAGTTCCCTATCTTGTTCTTAAATCGGTTTGTTATACAATAATGTTCTCTTAATTTTATTAATTTATCTCTATTATATATGGTTAGATCATTATAATTTTTGCATTTATCTTTAATAGCGAATAAAACATTATTACAACTCAAAATTTTATCAAATTCAATTTTATCAATTAAATGACCAATTTTCACTGGTTTTGCTAAATACATTTTCTACATATCATTTTGAGTGATTGGAATACTTAAAATGTACAGAATTTATTTATTATTTGTAACGATTTTTACATATCCGAATGATAATAACTCATCTACGTTAGATAATGGTATATTATAATTAGTCAGAACATCGTAAAGTACTTCGATTTCGGTCTTTGATTAAATAAATGAATTTACAATATTAACTTTAGCCCATTGGATGGCATATTCGATGTTCTGTAATTCTTTTTCTGTCAAAATAAATTTGTGTTCTAATTTACTTGCTAACTCGTTATTTCAATCTTCCCTTTTTACTTTTAATATTTCATTAGTAATATTCGATATTTCCTTTATTTTGTTAATAGTCAGTTCATTTACTACCATTTGCCTATTATTATTTTCTAAAAGATTTCTGATCTTTTGATCCATGCACTGCCTACAAAATCTATTGATCTCTTCTTTCTACCTGGACATAGGCGTTTAAGAAGACTTTTTATATCAATCATTTGTTGCTTTAAAAACGGACGGAGGGGATGTTTAAATGTAATGTTCGTATTCAAAATTGTTTCAAGTTCTTCTGATAAGGCTTGGTATTGTTCGAGATTGATTAAGTGTATAACTTTAAATGTGCCATTCTGTCTCCTTGCGATACCATTCTGAATGGTTATCAATCTAGAGTTGGAGTAGTCTAGAATGTTGAAGTCTGCTAACGCGCTGTTTATTAAGAATCTGTAAAAAAAATAAAATAAAAGTAAAGAACTATTTCATCAATTTCTAATATCACCTTTATGGATAACACGACCGCTTTCAGTAACTACGGTTGTCCCTCGATTTTCCCAAACAATCTCTTCTTTAAAGCGATTACTCAGCTTTGTGCCCAATATTTTATTAGTTATTACGTAAATCAACTGACCGGGTATATATTCTTTGTAGGTTTTTTATTTTTGTTATGATAACTTAAGTCTTTTTCCTGTTTTCGCTTCAGCCTCTCAACATTGGATAGTCTTGTCGCCTCATAGTCTTGAGGAGAAAAATCAATTGTTCGCCCAAAATACAAGTCAACTGGTTTCTTATTAGTCGTGGAATGGAACGTGTGATTATATTCATTCACCGACCTTTCCAACAGTTCTTCAAAATCTCTGGATGTTCCATCATTTTTCAGGCATCTCATGATTTCCGCTAACGTGGAGTGGAATCTTTCTATTTGACCATTTATTTTGCTCTTGTATGATGGGGTGGTAAATACATCAATTTTTAGATCATCTTCCATAATGAATTGTGTGGATGCGGTGTTTAACGAGGGTTCGTTGTCCATAACCACATTCTTTGGCACTCCATATGAAAATAAAATTTCCCTAGGGGGTTTTCGGACATGTTCTATAGATCTTCCGTTTAATAATTTTACTTTTGCGTACTTAGAAAATTTATCAATTGATGTTAAAATGAGTTTTCTATCGGTCGAAAAAATGTCGATATGGACAATATGCCCTGGATATGTTGGTATGGGAGTTTCGCGTAATTCTGGGTTATTTGGGTGTCTCTCATATTTTCCTAATTTTATAATTCTTTTTATTTTAACTGACATGCCACGGAAATAATATTTTTCCAACATTTGCTTTCTATTTTCTCTATCATTACGATGAGCCCTATTGTGTGTTTCTATTATCAGATTTTCTTGATCGTTCTCAGACCTTATGTCTTCAACGGTCGACTGTGTAAAGCGGCATTTGTAATTTGCGAAATGATTGGGATAAAATAATTGGATTTTTCCCATTATCCATTCAGGTGTTTTTATTCCGTTAATGACAGACGGCTTCAGATATATTCTTAGAATGTTCACTAGAATTTGTTCGTCGTATTGGGGTTCTTTAATAATATGTCTATGTACTCCGGGAAATACAATTTGAAATTGGTACGATGATGTGTTGTCTACATTTATAAATAACTGATTTTTGAAGACATTTATTGGATTTTCTACGCTGTGTATTAAATATTCTGACGAACTTTCTGCGCTGTGTTCGGTGGGGGTCAAAGATTTTATTTGAGCATTTATAGTATTTAATCCTATAGGGACTCTGGATAGAGCATCAGCAACTACATTTTTTCGTCCAGGTTTATGCTTCAAGTCGTACTTATACTCTTCCAAAATACATTTCCACCTCTTTAGTATAATGACTTTATGCTGTTGTTTGTAACTACCAAAAATATTTGACCATCTTTTATTATACCGATCGAATCAGAATCACTAACTGATTCGATTTAACGTCCGTCCGTCCGTCCATCTGTGTGTCATTTAAACTTTGTAATCAAACTGCAGGTCGCAAATATGAATATATTTTGATGAAATTTGGTATATAAGCTTTTATCGGCCATTAGATGAACGCTATTGGTGAGAATCGACATAAATTGCCATAAAATCCAAATTGTCATATAGATCTTAGTCAAATTGGGTTTGTATGCGTTTATTACATCCATTACTGAGTAATCCAAAAACGATCCCTATGGGACAACTCTTAGTCATAGGCCCCATATTGAGCTGCTTCCCGGTCTTCACTTAAATCTATCAAAAAACAATAATATTGCACTGATTCTTCTCAAATTTTGTTTGTATATATTTTTGGAAATTACAAGAGACTTTACCAAATATAGTCAGGATCGGTCCATTTTTGGGCCTAGTCTCCATATAAATATAGTATCCGCTGTGAACTTTTTCATATCTGCAGCCAACAAAATTAATAAAAATCCCACTCAAATTTGGTTTATGCTTATTTTCTATGTCCAGTTAGTTGGGCCTATGAGATAGGATCTCTAAACGCATGGTATAGGGTATCGTATAGTCGGTCTATACCGACTATAGTTTTCTTACTTGTTTTTGAGTTATTATTATTATTGCTGAGGGCGTATGTCAAGGGTTGATGATCTGTATAGATCACCACCTTTTGGGAACCGTACAAATAGTTTCTTAGAGAGTTAAGTGCCCATATAATGGCTAACATCTGTCTTTCATTAGTTGCGTAGTTCTCCTCTGTTTTGTTCAATGTTCTGGAAATAAATGCCATTGGTTTTTCTTCTTGACTTAACAATGCACCAATTGGAAGCGTCTGTAGTCAATTGAAAATCTTTTTCAAAATTGGGATATGATAACAAAACTTCACGTGAAACCAATGCGTTTTTCAATTGATCGACTGCGTTCTTGGATGAAGTATCTAGTTCTATTTTCGTCTGACTTGATATTGATTTTTAAATTCGTCCGCCCGATCCTGTCATGAGCGCTATCAATGGTTTTGCAATATCTGCATAACCCCTAATAAGCCTTCTATAATACCCGGAGAGTCCGAGAAATGACCGAAGCTCCTTTATTGTTTTTGGATAGCAAAATTTCAGAATCGAATCGACCTTTCTGGGATTTGTCATTATACCTTCTTTTGATACCACAAAGCCTGAGAATTCAACCTCATGTTTGAGAATTCAACCTCTTTGAAATATTGATGGAGCATTTTTCAGGCCAAACGGTAAACTTGTATATTCATATTTTCTGCTGTTTACTGAAAAGGCTGTTTTTCCCTATCCTCTTTTCTTAATGTTATCTTATGAAACCCGCTCTTAAGATCTAACACTGTAAAGTATTGATTCCCACCTAAGTTGGATAGAACGTCATTAGTTTCCGGAATGGGGTACCTATCGGTCACAGTTACTGCGTTTAATCGTCTAAAATCGACAACTAATCTGTACTTTTGCTGTCCTGAAAAATCTTCTTATTTGGGTACGACCCATATGGGTGAATTATATGGAGACCGGATGGTCTTATAATGCCATCACAAAGGAGACGATCGATTTCTTTTTCTACAATATCTTTTAAGGCCATTTGGTAAGGGTAACTTACTGTAGTGGTATATGTCAATTTCTCATAAGGTCTGCAAAAAGGCAACGATGTTGTTTTACGAGATTTTCTAATGACACTTTTTGGTGACTGGGTAGGTGTTGTTTTCTTAATTCGAGGTTATTTACGTTTTGTGGCAAACGTTGTTTCATAGGGATCTTTTTACTTCCTCTAATTGTGAAATAGTTTTCTGTGTCATTCCCTAAAATTCCATCAAATGAGACTAATCCAGGCAATAAGTAGAATTTGATTGGGACGTTGTCAATTCCGAAAAGGTCTACTAATATATGTTGAGTAATTTGTATGTCGCCACCTACTGATTTCGCACCGAACATTTCTTTATTGTGTCTGTGGTTTTTTACTAAATGTGGTTTAATGTACTTCTTATTACTTCCTGTGTCTAATAAAGATATCAATATTTGTCCGTCCCTCGTTCTTGTCTCAAAATAAGGTAAGGAGGAACAATTTAGTCTAATTTACGGCAAGTTGGATATCGCTTGTTTGGTTCTCTTGGGTTTCATTTGTTATAAATTCTTCTGGCAATTGTTCGAAATATTCTTCGGTGTATCCATACGCTTCCTCTGGTTCGTCAATTTCATGTCCTCCGTATGAATAATTATTACCCTTTCCTAATTTATGTCCGGCCAATATTTGGTATTTAAATGAAAATTTCTTTGTATCTTGTTCATGGGAGCTTGAATTGAGTTTTCTGCTGGTCTCTTAAGTGGCAGATTATGTTGGGGTGTTACTTGCATAGAACGGTCTATGTCCATTGGTTCTGGTTTTTGTTGATTGTTAAAGTGGTTTTGCCGTTGTCCTTGATATTGAGACCTTCGAAACTTTTTTGGACATTCGATGGGATTTTCTGGTAGTTATTTTGGTTATTTTGACCGCTGTAATATTGTCTATTTTGTAGATTCTGGCTGAATACTGCCCCTGATGAAACCTAAAATTTGGTAAGGTGGGTCTATTATTACCCGCTCCACCAATATGAGCTAATTCAGGGTAGAAGTTCGGTCTGTACTCGGGTAAAGTTTGTCTAACGTTATCCTTGCGCATTTCTTTTCTTGTTATACGATTGTGAGCGTAATCCCTCCTAGAGGACGTATTATCCAGTGTTGGACATATGTGAAGAGCCTGCAGGAGGGACGTTGGTTCCCTTACGCTTAGCAATCTACGTAGATCGCCATTGAGTCCCCGTACAAAGGTATCCAATGCCTTTTCCCTATACGTATTCGTCATAGTCCGGAGACTTCCCCCATTTAATTCTAAGCAAGGAACTTTGTCTAGGATCAAAGACAAGTGTTGGTACACACTTTGATAAAATTCAGAGATTGAGATGTCATTTGGTATTCTAGAATGCCTATGTCACGTTTATCTGAGTAGTGCATCATTAGACACTTTCTTATTTTAATCCAATCTAATGGAGTTCGATAAGATTTTAAAGCAATATCGGCATCGCCGATGATTTTAGTACGAATTGTGTGCAATATTGCGTAATATCGCGCAGTTCCTTTCAAAGTTTGATAAAGTTCTAAGACCCTATCAACCGATTTTGTCCATGAATTGAATTCTCCTGGTTTCCCCGAGAATTCCTGCAAGGACCTAACAACGTCCATAACTTTATCTAATTCCTCTAATTTTGTAGTTGTGGTACCTATTAGTTGATCTACTCCATCATCTGAGAAAATATATTGAGAAGGGTTTATTGTTCCTCTAACTCTCTAAACTGTTCCATTTGGAAACAATATTAGCCGAAGGACTGGCCATGTTCAAGGACCGACTAAATTTTTCTGTCAATTCGTTCAAAGTATCGTCTGGCATTTTTCTTTCTTTTTTGTTCTTATAGAGAAATTTGGAATATGAATTTTCTTTACACTGAGTAGTTAATTTTTTTAATAAGATTTACAAACGTTATTTTCTTTGATTCTTTCAACCACCACAAAGATATTAATGTCATACATAAAATTTCAAAATAATTACTTATTCCACGTAAAAATAAAATATTGTGTAATAGAAAAAAATTTTTTTTGAAATAAATGTCTAACATTAGTAGCAGCATCGCAAGAATCATCTAATTTACTGGAACTTGATGATGGGTTGACGTCTTGCTAATTGAAGGGATGATGATTGTTGAAGGCTCTCCTTTCGGTGTAATTGTTTTTAGTTTGTTATATTATTCAATATTCAGAAATAAACTACATTTCTTTTTCAGCTTTAAAATTTGAATAGATTACTTCTTTGTTTTTCTTGACTCAAATTATTTAATGTTTCTTTTTCTTTCTTATATTGATTTATTTTCGACTTGAGCTTTATATCAAATTTTAATTAGTTTTATTAAGTTTACTTTCCTTTTAGCTCGAATTTTTTTCTTAAATTTTCTTTCATTTACGACTATAAATTAAATCATTATTTGTTATTTTCCATTTAGTTAGTTTTTTAGTTATTTTTAATTTAAAATCTCCTTCATTTAAGTTTCTTACACTTATTCTCTCAAAGAGTTTTCTTTAGTTCTACTAGGTTTATTTTTCTTGTATTGTTACTTTAATTTAAACTTATATTCACTTATTTTTGCAAATGTCACTTTGAGTCTTAAATATTTTATTATTTTCCGGTTTAAATAACTTTATTCAGATTATTTAGTACTCTTTACTTTATTTTTATTTTAGTTCGAACTTTTGTTCACTTAATTTTCTTATATTGATTTTTGGAAATGTCACTTTAAAACTTGATTATTTTTTTACTTTTTATTCTTAAAATAAATTTTATACGGCTACAATTATTTTTTCTTTAGATTTACGAACATTTATTGATTTTGGCATATGTCATTTTAAATCTTGATTATTTTATTATTTTTTATTCTTAAAATAAATTTTATTCAGCTACAATTATTATACCCTCCACTCCAGTGTGCAGAGGGTATATATAAGTTTGTCATTCCGTTTGTAATAATTAGAAAAAAATTTTTGGACCCCATAAAATATATATATTTGTGATCCTTATAACAACCGGAGTTGATATAGTGATGTCCGTCTGTCCGTCTGTGGAAATCACGATGACGGCATCAATCGGGCAGCTAGGGTGCTCGTTGACATAAAAAATGATTCACTAACATCCTGAATAGTTTGCTGTTTAAAATCTTGTCAATCGGTGTATTAGGGACCGAGATTTGAATGAAGAACTAAAAAAAGTCTTGAAAAAATATAATTTTCTATGTTGTTCTTGTCACGATCACTCCTTCAATGGTGCAGCTACAGTGATCACTTTTACTGAGAATGATTCACCAAATTCATGGGAAGATTTCCATTTCAAAAATCATTAAAATCGGTGGAACAGGTCCAGGGGAATCTCTGAAAAATTAAAAAAAAAAAAATGAAAAATATGTTGTTTCTATATTGTTCTTGTTGTTATTCTAAATGTTGTGTAGTTGCCATAGCTGGACTTGTTGTTTTTGTGGTCGTTGTGGTAATAATATAATAAAAATTAGCCCTTTGTACAATTTTTTTATTAAGTCTGGTAGAAAAATTTAAAAGTTTCCATTGTTTTGGCATCACTAAAAAAAATTGTTAGATCATTTCTGTCATTACCACGAGCCTGCCTGCAAAATTTCAGATCGAATGGGTTACGGGAAAGGGGTTAAAATCGATCCAAAATTTTTTCGACAAGCAGACACTACGAGTTAGTATAAAGGGAGTAAAAATTCACCAACATCTATAGCAAATAATGCTTAAATACCAAGTTGTTAATAAAAAAAAAAAACAATGTAAATTTAGCAAAAAAAAATTTTATGTATAAATTTATTTAAAGAGAAAAACACAAATATAACGTTTGATGTTGTATTTTTTGTGTGTAATATATACATATACATACATAAACATATTAAATAATACAAATAATATACATTTATTCTATACTAGATGTAACCCGGTGTGCTTCGCTACACCCTCCCCCCCCGCCCTTCCGAATTGTTATAAAAAGGCTCACGCAAAGTCCCAAGGCTCTCACTAACACAGTTATTCAGATATATCACATTTAATATTAAGTTTGTCTGGTAGAAAAATCTAAAAGTTTCCATTGTTTTGGCATCACTAAAAAAAATTGTTAGACCATTTCTGTCATTACCACGAGCCTGCCTGCAAAATTTCAGATCGAATGGGTTACGGGAAAGGGGTTAAAATCGATCCAAAATTTTTTCGACAAGCAGACACTACGAGTTAGTATAAAGGGAGGAAAAATTCACCAACAGCTATAGCAAATAATGCTAAAATACCAAGTTGTTAATAAAAAAAAAAAAATGTAAATTTAGCAAAAAAAAATTTTGTGTATAAATTTATTTAAAGAGAAAAACACAAATATAACGTTTGATGTTGTATTTTTTGTGTGTAATATATACATATACATACATAAACATATTAAATAATACAAATAATATACATTTATTCTATACTAGATGTAACCCGGTGTGCTTCGCTACACCCTCCCCCTCCCCCGCCCTTCCGAATTGTTATGAAAAGGCTCACGCAAAGTCCCAAGGCTCTCACTAACACAGTTATTCAGATATATCACATTTAATATTAAGTTTGTAAAGGGTGCCATGCGCATTTGTCCAATCCCGCCCATTTTTTTGTCTGACTACTCACGTTAATAATAAATTTTCAAAGCTCTCTCTATCATAGTACTTAATATATATGATATTAAAAATTTACTTTGTATGGGAGGCGCCACGTCCGCGATTTTTATTTTTCACGATTTTTGGGTTTGGCGATTTTTGATTTTGACGATATATTTTCCACGACAAATCACATTGATAACTAATGTACTTGTCAAAAGACTGTTGCTTTCGTAGTACATCATATCTTTGATATAGGAGGTGCCACGCCCACTTATCCCATCCCGCTCAATTTTTATTGGACTACTCACATTAATATCTGATGGACTCGTGCAAAATGTCCAGCCTTTCCCAATTATATGATATTAGATATCTACTTTACATGGGCGGTGCTACACCCACTGCTTCGATCACGCCCATTTCGACTAATCACACAAAGAACCTATGGGCTCACGCAAAGCCACAAAGCTCTCTCTTTTACAGTACTCCAAATATATGACATTAAATAGTTACTTTGCATGGGGAGTTCCACGCCCATTGCTGTGAACCCGCCAAAATTTTATCTGACTACTCATATTAAGATCTGATGGTGTCTTGCAAAGTGCCAAAGCTTCCCTCTTTTAGTACACCAGTTATATGATATCATATATTTACTTTGTACGGGCGGTGCCACGCCCACTTCTCCGATCACGCCCATTTGTTGTCTAACTAATCATATGAATAACTTATGGATTTACACAAAGTCCCAAGACACTCACTATAACAGTACTCCAGATATATGGCATTATATATTTTATTTGTATGCAGGTACCACGCCTATTGGTCCGATACTGCCCATTTTTTGTCCGACTGCTCACATTAATAATAGGTGACATCAGACAAATTTGAAAAACTCTCTCTATCATAGTGCAAAGCTCTCCCTATCATAATACTCAATATATGTATATGATATTAAAAATTTACTTTGTGTGGGAGGTGCCACGCCCACTAAAAATATTAAAAAAATTATAGCATATAGCACTTCCCATATCCGCAGTAAGACTCTGTGAAAATTTCAGGAAGATCAGATCGCTAGTTACGGATATTACCCCCTACAAACAAACAAACACACATTACCTCTTTATTATATTAATATAGATACGTATATCCATAACAACTGTGTTAGAAATAAATCGGTATATTATTTTATTTACATAAAATTCTGCAATATTTTGTTGTGGTGAAAATACATTTCTTTTGCATTAACAGAGTGTCACTTCATTTTGCTCAGCGTGACTATGCCACAGTAGATGGCGCCACAATTTTTGTTCTAATTAGCTTTGCAATAGTTATTTCTATTTTAACATGAATGTCAATATTTTCAACTAGATATCATACAGAACAATGTTAAGAATATACATGGGCTGGTCTTGTATTTCATACGTTTTTTCATTATTCTTTTACAAATATGAACATAAGTTTGGCATATTAACTTTTTGTTGCCTTTACAAAACAGAGTTACCGAGTTCATCAATGAGTTGTTTTTGCTTTCAAAACAGTTCTACATAGTTATATAAAATTATTATTCTGCTTTACCTACAAAATATCTGATTGCGATTACATATAATTTTTTAAAATTGTTTATAATTACTTAAGCATTATTATTCACATAAATATAAAATTGCACTTTTTAAATTTTCCATTCAAATTTAAGAAAATATCAATTCTAAAAACTGGAATTAAAATTTCCAACTATAAATTAGAAAATATTAACTGAATTTCAGAAAATCATATCAAAACGTCGGAAATAATAATTTTAAATTTAGAAGACATCAATTGCATCTTCAATATATAAATTTTATTCGTTAAACACAAATTTAAATTCCAAAAAAAGAAACACCAAATATGTTTACATTTAAAAAATGTTTTCATTTAAAAAAAATATTGCCATTCAGGAGAAATTAATAACTTTTCAGTACCGCGATTCAGTAACTTCTTTTAACGATAGTCGAATCGTTAAAAAAAGAAAAGCAAAATTATCAGTAAAATTTTTAAACGATATTCGCTATTGTTAAAGTCAGCTGTTGTTTTTATCTAAATGACAACCATTTTTGTGTTGTTTATTCAATCGATAAAAACTTAAATTTTTAGGTTGAAATGTCGTCATACATAAATGAAAATTACAAAATAGTGAAAATATTTTGCTTTTATTAAAAAACTTTTTTATATAAATAAAAATATTAAATAGCATATTCAATTCATTATTTCATTTTCAAATAAATTAACAGAAATATTAGTATAAAAAATAAAGATATTAAACATAAACATAAAATCATCCTATCAAACACGAAGTAATTTGTTTTTTTCTATTCTTCTTTGTGATATTCGCTTATTTGACAGAGATGCCACTCGTTTACAATTTAAAAAAATAGAAAAATAGATTTGTCGACTGTCGTTAAGATGTATGTACTTAGTGATTCACTTAATCCTTAGTGCAAACAACAATAGTTGTCGATATATTTTGCGATTGTCGGATCGTTGAAATTTACAGAATCACACTACAGAAAACATTAATTTAAATTCAATGAATTTTTGAAAACGTCAAATGATATTTAAGAATTGTGAACATAAAAATTGTTACATAAATAAACGCAATATGATGAGAATGTTATTTATATATAAATTTTCCCAATTTTTTTTTGGATGAAAATTTGATGTTTTTTAGAAAATAAAGATAACAAATTATTTTATTTAAAATGTTTGGGACATTTGGTTTTTTGCGTTTGGAATCCCTAATTTGAATATTTATTATTATAAATTTATTCTCTCTGTTTTCCAAATATGGCAATATTTTAATAAAAAAGTTGAGAGAGTATTTTTTTTTGGTTATTATTTTGTTACTCCGTCCGACCTATGTCTATGGCCGCAATGAAGAAATATTTCGCCACTTAAAAGAAACTATACAGCCATCTCCAATTAGCACGATTTAATGCATATAGCCACCCTACACAACCATTACCTTTGCAATGGAGGTTAGGGCGAGCTATTTAATTAGCAAACACTAAATTAAACGAGAAGTTATGTCATATAACCGGAAACGCATGCATATAGTATATAACCTAAATGCATGCCGATCAGCAACCACGATGACCAAAAAGCAAACACCGAAATAAATCCGAAATAATAGAAATGACGAAAACCAACCCAAAGAATTTGCTGAAATAATTTGGTATTAAGTTTAACAAATTGTTTACTTTTTCATTCACATTTATTATCAAAACTCAAACCGAATGGAGGGTATCAAAGATTCGGCACAGCCAAATTCAACACTCTTGATTGTTTTTACTTCAGTTTCACAGACATTTATTCACTTAACATTTCTTATACTTATTTTCGCGAATGTCACTTTACGCGAGTTTATCAGGCTTTGGCATAACGCACAATAGTTGTACCTTGTTAGTATTACTGAGGGGCCTGACATGGCTTGACTCGGATTTTACCGTGAGGACCATTCATGGTCCCTTCTCGGGCGCCAGTTAAGAAAACGTTATGTTTTCTTTTTAACAAAATTATTGTTGTGTGTTTTGTTAGAACACACAACGTGTTTATTGTTTCACGTTAAATTACAGAGTAAAGTTTAAACTTAAATAATTATAATTAATAACCGCAAGTTTTTGCTTAGTTTCAATATCACACCACCTTAATCGACTTGCTCGTGTACGTCGCAGACGTTGTGTCAGCATGTGAAAAAGCTGCGTTGCAGAATATGTCTCAAATATCACAGACGCGACGTCAGCTTTGTGAACGCGTGAGTTTTATTTAACTTGTTATTTTTAATGTTTCTCGTGTTAACTTATATAGTGTTTTTACGTAAGAATAAATCAAACATTCCAGAAATTCTGAATTCCGATTTAATTAATTTTTGAGTTAATGTAATTTTATATAATTTGAAACATCATATGTTGTTAGTAATTTCTGGATCCTTAAAATTTAATTCACTTTTGTAAATATAACAATATCAGGTTTTTATATGTTTCTACATTCCCATTTTGACAATAATTTTCTGTAATAAATGGTACAAACACTTTTAAATTGAATGACATGCAAAGCTTCACTAAATATATTGTGAATATATGTTTAACTTTCAGCCTAATTATAAATCCTAGTCAATGGTACATAGCCCAGTTGTAGTGGTGATATATTCTTAAGCTAAGTAGTACATTTTTACAATATTATATTATTATGGCTGGCGAAATAATATTTTCGCTCAGTTTGGAGTTTTGTGTCAAAATTCAAGATATTTAATAAAATCATTCAAACAAAATTTCTAAAAACTTATATATATAAATTTAAAATTCTCTAAATTTAAAGTGAGATATATTTCCGAATAATAATAAACTTTAACTTTTATTCTCTCTTTTTGATTGCCGAATCCTGCAAATAATATATAATAGCTACATTTATCCCGCTCAAACAGTGCTGCTGCTATAAGTGAACGTACTTTGGAAGAATGCTGGTCGACCCTGCAACGAGTGAGTTGGCATCTTTTTCGTTGTGTATAGTACTCTTCCACGTTAAAGACACAATCATATCATCAAAATCAAATATAACACAAGAAATTGAAACATTATTTATAAAAAAAATAACAATTTAATACAGATATGCGCATAAAATTTACTGAAAAAAAAATAATTATTATTCGAAATTAAAAATAAAAGTTTCCAATTGCAAAGCACAATGTTGTAAGATTAAAGTAAGATTTCAAAAGAATATAAAAGTATAGGGATGAAATTATTTAATGAATTTGTGCACCCTCTATTTGATCAGGGTTTTATAAGTTATAAGCTAACGTTGTTGCTATCAAAAGTGAAAATAATATTGACCAGTCACACTATTTATTCCATCCATCCTTCTTTAAGTAAATTGAAAAATATAACTACCAAAAAAGTGAGGTATTTCCAAATGAGTACAAAGTGACATCCTTCAAATAGTTATTGATTTAAGTTTTTGCTGTGTTTTTTGTATGCAGATTTCATGAACCTGCTACAAAAAATGATGAAAAGAAGCAAAACTTATAGCGAGACTACAACTTTCCATTCTTCCTTTGGCCAATATATCTATTATAACTTACAGAAAATCAATTCAATTTAAAAAAACATAATTTTAAATAAGAACATAGCAATTTCAGTTTAAGTCTTGGTTCGGATTTATGCGATCAATTTAAAATATCAAAATCTTTACAGTCAATGATAACAATACGCAACAACCTTGTTTCAATTTATGGAAAACTAGCTGGGTCCGGTCCACCTTGCTGGCCCTAATAACACATCTGGTTTCTATATTTCATTTAAATTGTAATACGAATTGATGGACAAACATAAAGCACGAACTCCCCGAGACCCAAAAACAAATACCAGACTTCACAGTGTCATCTCCCATGATATTCTGAAGATTCCCTGAAATTCACATTAAAATCGGTCCATCCGTTTCATATATAGATGCCATTAGTTGTACGATATTAAAATTTGAGTGTTCCACGTCCCTCTGCTCACAGACCAAGGGAAAAAATCAGACTTCACAGTGTCACCAGCCAGGCTATTTTAAAGACTTCCTGAAAATTTCTTCAAGATCGGTCCAGCCATTTTGGAGTACATACGGAACATACGTACATATCTACATACATTAATTTTTCATTATGTATAGAAGTTTTTGTTAGAATTTTTTAATTTTACCGAGTTAGGATAAACAATAAGAAAACAAATTATAGAAGTGCACCTATGGATTATACCGAAAATATTACGTACAAGTTCGTATTATTATTACGTATTATACCCTCCACTCCAGTGTGAAGAGGGTATATGTAGGTTTGTCATTCCGTTTGTATTAATTAGAAAAAAAAATTTGGACCCCATAAAATATATGTATATATTTGTGATCCTTATAACAACCGGAGTTGATATAGCGATGTCCGTCTGTCCGTCTGTCCGTCTGTGGAAATCACGATGACGGCATCAATCGGGCAGCTAGGGTGATCGTTGATATAAAAAATGATTCACTAACATCCTGAAAAGTTTGCTATTTGAAATCGTCCAAATCGGTCAATTAGAGCCCGAGATTTGAATAAAGAACTAAAATAAGTCTTGAAAAAATATAATTTTCTATGTTGTTCTTGTAACGATCACGCCCTCATTAGGATAGCTAAGGTGATCATTCTTAGTGAGAATGATTCTTCAAGTTCATGGGAAGATTTCTATTTCAAAAATCATTAAAATCGGTGGAACAAGTCCAGGGAAATCTCTGACAAATTAAAAATAAAAATGAAAAATATGATGTTTCTATAGTGTTCTTGTTGTTATTCTAAATGTTATATGGTAGTCATAGCTGGACTTGTTGTTTTTGTGGTCGATGTGGTTATAGTATAATAAAAACTAACCCTTTGTACATTTTTTTTATCAACTCTGGTAGAAAAATTTAAAAGTTTCCATTGTTTTGGCATCACTAAAAAAATTTACTAGATCATTTCTGTCATTGCCACGAGCCTGCCTGCAAAATTTCAGATCGAATGGGTCACGGGAATGGGGCTCAAATCGATCCAAAATTTTTTCGACAAGCAGACATTACGAGTTTATATAAAGGGAGTAAAAATTCACCAGCATCTAAAGCAAATAATGCTAAAATATGTACCTAGTTGTTAATAAAAAGAAAACAATGTAAATTTAGCAAAAAAAAATTTTATGTATTAATTTATTTAAAGAGAAACACAAAAAATAACGTTTGATGTTGTATTTTTTGTGTGTAATATTTACATACACATACATACACACATTAAATAATACAAATAATATACATATATCCTATATATGTATGTATATCCATAAAAACGGCATGTTAGAAATAAATCGGTGTATTATTTTATTTACATAAATTTCTGCAATATTTTGTTGCGGGGAAAATACATTTCTTTTGCATTAACAGAGTGTCACTTCATTTTGCTCAGCGTGACTATGCCACAGTAGATGGCGCCACAAATTTTGTTCTAATTAGCTTTGCAATAGTTATTTCTATTTTAACATGAATGTCAATATTTTCAAATAGATGTCATACAGAGTATACACGGGCTGGTCTCTTATTATTTCATATGTTTTTTCATTATTCTTTTACAAATATGAATATAAGTTTGGCAACTAATTTTTTATTGTCTTTACAAAATAGAGTAACCGAGTTCATCAATGAGTTTTTTGCTTTTAAAACAGTTCTACATAGTTATATAGAATTATTATTCTGCTTTACTTACAAAATATCTGATTGCGATTACATCCAATTTTTAAAAATTGTTTATAATTACTAAAGCAGTATTATTCACATAAATACAAAATTGCACTTTTTAAATTTTCCATTCAAATTTTAGAAAATATCAATTCTAAAATTGAATTAAAATTTCCAATTATAAATTATAAAATATTAATTGAATTTCAGAAAATCATATCAAAACGTCGGAAATAATAATTTTAAATTTAGAAAACATCAATTGCATCAAATTCCAAAAAAAAAAAAAAATAAACACCAAATATGTTTACATTTAAAAAATGTTTACATTAAAAAAAATATTGGCATTCGGGAGAAATTAATAGCTTTTCAGTAACTTCTTTTAACGATAGTCGAATCGTTAAAAAAAGAAAAGCAAAATTATCAGTAAAATTTTTAAACGATATTCGCTATTGTTAAAGTCAGCTGTTGTTATCTAAACCACAACCATTTTTGCGTTGTTTATTAAAGACCTGCAATTGTTGAACTATACAACATGCGACATGTGTCACATCATGCAAGTGTTAATTCATGCTATGCCGCTCATACATGTTTGACAATGACATATATAGACACTGTCGAATAAATTCAAATCAAATCTATGCATAGTTTTTACAGTGATTTTGCACACATGAACATGGAAAATTAACATGTCAACACGTGCGACACATGCGACATTTCTTTACTGTCCGTCTGTGTGTCCATGTAAATCTTTTAATCAAACTACAGGTCGCAAATATGAAAATATTTTAGTGAAATTTGGTATATAAGCTTTTGTCGGCCATAGGATGAGAGCTATTGAAACTGGTGAAATTCGGTCTATGTTCAGACGTAGTCCCCATTCAAATGACCCCTATGAAATCGGCTTAAATTGCCATAAGATCCAAATTATCATATAGATCTCGGTCAAATTGGGCTGTGTGTGTTTATTACATCCATTTATCATTTTCTAAAAATAAAGCCCATATGGCAATTCTTTGTCATAGCCCCCATATAAAGCTGCTTCCCGATTTTCACTTAAATCTATCAATATACAAAATGTTGCAAAGTTATTTCCTCAAATTTGGTTTGTATATATTTTTCAAAATAAATGTGACTTTATGAATTCAAATGATGAATAAAGCAGAAAAATAACCGTAAACCTTTTATTGGAAAAAATTAAAGACTGAAAAATATTTTTCTTTATACATATGTCATTAGTTGGATTTAAAATGTTTTGTTTGTTTTATATGGATTATAAAAATAAAGTTTAATTTCGAAATAAAAGTTTTTTTTCAATTTGAAAATTTTTTAATCAATTATTAATTTGATTTGATTTAGGATCTTTATTGAAAAATGTTAAAGAATAATCCATATTTTCATACGAAGCTGTGAACATGCTGCAGAAAAAACATTAAAAGACATGGTATTGACCACAACAACGTATAACAGCTTAGCTAAGTTGCAATAACATGCTAAGACAGTATGTTTGAGTTGGCATGACATGGCATAACACCTTGTTTGAGTTGACATGACATAGCAATGCATGAAATTTTTGAAAATGACATTTTTGCAGAAAATGTTGAATTGTGCAGTAGTTTATTGTTTATTCAATCGATAAAAACTTAAATTTTTAGGTTGAAATGTCGTCATACATAAATAAAAATCATAAAATAGTGAAAATATTTTGCTTCTATTAAAAAACATTTTTATATAAATAAAAAAATTAAATAGCATATTCAATTCATTATTTCATTTTCAAATAAATAAACAGAAATATTAGTAAAAAAATAGAGATATTAAACATAAACATAAAATCATCCTGTCAAACACGAAGTAATTTGTATTTTCTCTTCTTCTGTGTTTTTCGCTTATTTTGACAGAGATGCCACTCGTTTACAATTTAAATAAATAGAAAAATAGATTTGTCGACTGTCGTTAAGATGTATGTACTTAGTGAATCACTTAATCCTTAGTGCAAACAACAATAGCTGTCGATATATTTTGCCATTGTCGGATCGTTGAAATTTACAGAATCGGACTACAGAAAACATTAATTTAAATTCAATGAATTTTATAAACCCTCAAATGATATTTAAGAATTGCGAACATAAAAATTGTTACAAAAATAAACGCAATTTGATGAGAATGATATTTATATATAAATTTTCACAATTTTTTTTGGATGAATATTTGAAGTTCTTCAGAAAATAAAGATAACAAATTATTTTATTTAAAATTTTTGCGATATTTGGTTTTTTGCGTTTGACATCCCTAATTTAATTATTTATTATTATAAATTTACTAGCTGGACCCGGCAAACGTTGTTTTGCCCTCAATGAATTTTTATTTTAGTTAGAATCTGTATATACCTATATAAAATGTGTGACGAAGATCTCCAGATAATAAAATGAGAGCTTCACCAAAAAATCTTTCATTGCCTTTCAAATCTTTTATCAAATCAAATCACAATGTTTGTGAGCCATGGTACATTCATCCCAAATAAAAATACTGCATTTTTGCAGAACTTTTGCCATACCGGAATGTTTTTTGATATTACAGACGGCATTCTCATTTTTTTGTACGTTTAACGGTGATTTGAGTGCTGAATGAGCAGTGCGGCCACCATGCAATAATGTAGCGGCTTTTTCCTTCTTTTTCGTTAGAATATTTATATATAAAAACGTTTGTGAGTTTATTTATTAAAATTTATATAAATTTGACAACTCATTATTTTTCGAACGACAGCGCCATCTACCGGGTCCAATAAAAAAATGTTTCTAACATACATATATGTACATTCTTAGTTTCATTAAAATCACACCATAAATAAGAATATTCGAAATAACTTTACCCAGCGCCACCTATCGGGTCCATTTATACATACAAAAATTTCTTATGACGAAACATACGTTCATTCTGAATTGCAGTCAAATCGCGCTGAAAGTAAAAATTTTTGTTTTTAACTTGACCCCAACGCCAGCTAGAGGGTTAAAACTAAAAAAAAAACACAGAAGAGCTCGAACCGAACCTATGCTGGAAATCCTACGTCGACAGCTCTTATGGTTCCGGAGATCATTCGTTACAATCGAATGCATCAACGTTTTTATATATACGCCACGCCCCTTTGCCCACTAACAACTTTATATAGCTAAGGTCTTATTATTTCGCAAAAATATCCTTTTGTGAAAATTTCATGACGATCCTTCCAGTAGTTTAGAAGATATTACGATTTTTTATTTTTCTAAAAAGGGGCGTGGTCCCGCCCACTTTTCTTCTTGCATGTATTTCTATTCATGCTAATACCATATGTACCAAATATGACTGCTGTAGGTAAAAAAATTCCCGTGATATGACTTTTTCAAATTTTTGGTTATATGGGCGTGGCACCGCCCCTTTGTCCAATCAAAAATTTATATAGCATATTATTCCCTCCAGAGTCACAGTAACACGCTCTGAAAATTTCAGGAAGATCGGTTCTTTGGTTTGGCCTCCTATAAAGCACAAACAAACACACATTCATTTTTATATATATAGATAGATTGAAAGCAGATTAATTATGATTTAAGATAAAATGGGGCGAAAAAGGGGGACTTGGTAATAAAAAAAATGTATGGCTACCTTACCTGTAGATAAAAAGTGTATAAAACTTTAGATAAATACATATTACAAAAAAATTATTTTGTATAGCAAACATTGTTAGTGGTATAAGTAAAAAAAAAGGGGGCGGTGAAATGGGCGTGGTTCATAGTTATATGGCGACGTTAACAGTATTAAGAGCAATATACTACCAAATAAAAAAATCCGTTGGAAGGAACAAATTTGTACAGAGAAAAAAAAGTTTAAAATTTTCAAACAAAATTTGGCGTGAAAAGGGGCGTGAAAGGGGGCGTGGCGTAAGAAATGTTTATTTCTACCTCGCCTGGAGTATAATGTGTATACAATTTGAAGTAAATCTGTTAAAAACTATATGGGAGCAATTACATAATTTTAAAAAAGTGGGCGTAAAAGTGGGCGTGGTCAAAAACAAGTACCCTATTAATCATGCCAGAGTCCCAGTTAAATGCTGTGAAAATTTCAGGAAGATCGGTCCAGAGGTTTGGTCTCCTATAAGGTACACACAAACAAACAAACAAACAAAAAAACAAACACACATTCAATTTTATATATATAGATTCTCTATGTTTTCCAAATATGGCAATATTTTCTTGAAAAAAAAGTTGAGAGAGCTTTTTTCGGTTATTATTTTGTTACTCCATCCGACCTATATTTATTTATTAAATGTGGATATCACACACAACAAGATATAAATCTTTTTAATTACAGTATGTGATCTTATAATACTATCAATTTGTGATAGTAGTTACAATACTTTTAAGAAACAAGAAAAATATAAAAATAAAAATAATTTTAAATTACAAAAGTATAAAAATATAAGTAAAAAATTAATACATAATGGGAGAGTATAGAATATATAATATAATCACATATGTAACAATAATTAAGAAAGTTGAAAATTAGAGACCAAATCATTTTTAAACAATTCATTTTTAAATTGTAAAGCTTTGTCTGTTATTTGTAAATTGTTGGGTAACAAGTTCCACAGACATATGGTATTTATAAAAAATTGCCAACTAGAGATTAGTGTTCGATATCGTAATTGTATAAGATTATTTTCTCTATTGGATCGTGCAAATTGAAGGCGTTCAATTAAATAAGATGGTTCTTTGGTGTATATTACTTTGTGAAGTAGAATTAAAGATCTTATTTTTATTAACGCCACGAGGTCAACTCCGTACAGAGACTTAGAATATAGAGAAGTTCCATCATATCTCTTTATACCATACACATAACGTAGGATCGCATTGTAAGCTACTAATAATCTCCGTTTACTTTCTGAATCACAAAAAGCAAATATCTCACAACCATATAGTAACTTCGGCATAATGAAAGTTTTCGCGAGAAGCACACGAATGTTTAAAGGTGTAAGATGTTGTATAGGGTATAACGTTCTTAGCATTACAAATATTTTTCCAGATGCAGAATTAATCTGATTGTTCCACGTGAGCGATTTATTAAAAATGATTCCCAAATTCCTAGCAGATTCCACAATTTCAATATTCTGATTACCTAATGATGATACTGGAATATCTATAGGGATGGTTTGATTTCTTTGAGTTATACCTAAACATTTTTATTTTTTTGGATTTAAGTAAAGTCCAGTTGAAGAAGCCCATTCAAATATTATATTGAGATCCTCATTAAGCTTTTGAGTGCATTCACGAATTAATTCCGCATTCACGAATGGCCGCAATGAAGAAATATTTGGCCAGTTAAAAGCCAAAACAGCACGATTTAATGCATATAGTCACCCTACACAACCATTACCTTTGCAATGGAGGTTAGGGCGAGCTATTTAATTAGCAAAAACTAAATTAAACGAGAAGTTATGTCATATAACCGGAAACGCATGCATATAGGAAATGCATGCATATTTTCCAATATTTTGTTTACATTTATCATCAATACTCAAACCGAGGTGGAGGGTATCAAAGATTCGACACAGCCGAATTTAATACTCTTACTTGTTTTTCTTTTAATATAATTTCCGAAAACTGCAGTTCACAAATATTTTGGTCGAAAAAAGAAAGGTTTTTTTACACATTTCTGCCGTTGCACTTTAAATACTAATTTGATTTCAACCAATTATTTAATAACACTGTGGAACATTTTCGGAGCCATCGCGGGGGGGCCGTGAGAAATTCCAAGTACAGGTGAAAGTACCAGTACAGTAAAATCTCCAAAGGGTTTGGCGTTCTCAGGCCAAACTTTTTTATGGCCTTTATTTATTTCCTTATCCTGATGTTTCTTACTTTTCCTAGGAATACAAAAAACATCATAACAACTATTGAGCGTATGATAATTATTAAACAAAAAAAATTATATATATCATACGTGCCACAGTTTTTCTGATGTTTTTTTCTATTCCTGACCTGACAACGCTAAATCCTTTAGAGCTTTTACTATACTGGCGTACTACTTTCACCCTGACTGAATTTTTCATCCCCGGAATGGCTCTTGCACTGTGTAAATTGTTGTTTATTTTATTAAAATTAAGTGGTATATTTAGATATAAGAATTGTTGTTCATCACTCCAGATATGTGTATATAGTCCAAATAGTTCCGAAAAAAAACTAAAAAAATTATTTTAGAAAATATTTCATAAAATATATTAGTTCTGATATTAGCAGGCCACATTACGTTTGTTAATGACAGGCATATAAGTGGTTTGCTTTGGGGTGATATATGTATTCAGTGCTGCCACGACCAAATAATTATTACAACCAAAATAACCAAATTTAAAATAAATTTTTTAAATTGAAAAACATTTTGAAATTAAATTTAAGTTTATAAATTTAATTTTTTTTTCATAGAGCCGTTGTATAGAGTGGATATAAAAATGCCATTAAGAGTTTGCAGTTCGATGTATAATTGGAGTCAAATCGTTATACATATTTGATAGAGAAAACATTATTCTGTTATAGAGATACGAAGGTTCACGAGTATATACAATTATGTGGAATAGAATTAAAGTTCGTACACACAGAGAATGGATTTGTTGTGGCAACCGAATTTGTTGCCAACCGAATTTTGATAGTACCATGTACTATCACATTATACAATTGTGATTACTGAATTATATTTTCAAAACTAACGTAATAAGTACTGAGGCAATTGAATTTCGAAATAAATTCGATTGTATTTATCGCAAAATATAGTTGATGAAATGGAATTTAGGTTTTATATATTGGTTGTAACAACCATTTATCAGGTAACCTACTTTAAAAGTGAATTTTTAATGCTCTTATTTTTTATTAGTTTATTTCTAAACATGAAATTAAAATTAATAAAAAGAAAAGATGACATTACATGATAAAAAAAATTAGTAACACATACGAATAGGGAATAAATAAGCGCTTTGCATGTAGAATTAGGGCCACACATCATGTTCGGGTAGATTACCGTTTTTACTGTATACAAATACGGTTAGAATGGACGATCCTGTCACCGTCACCGAAAGGCATTTATTTTGTCTGCATTATTCTGCTTGCAAAAAGTTTGCAGTGTGTACAAAGGTAAACGCCATTATTCAGTTGAGGTAGTTGCAGGGATAGTTGTACAAGGTTTCCATTAATTGCGATCAATTTGCCAATTCTAAACAATTTGTTGTTTGATAATGGCATCAAATTTATTATCAAGGTTATATCACATTTTGCTTTGTTTTCCCCCAAATAACAGCATACTGGCCTATGATGGTTTCATAGAACTGAGTAGAAAGCAATTTGAATTTGATGTTAAGAAATAGCAGTATGTCTCTTCCTAAAATAGTAGTCTCTTCCTAAAATAGTAAGATTTCGTATAAAATAAAAAAGTAACTACCATTATTGTTGTTTTTGGCTTGCTTTTTTATAAAATCTATCCCTTAACAATGTTACTTTTAGAGAATGCAACAAAATTTGCAGAAGCTTATTTAGAATTTAAACTTAATCTGCATAAAATAATTTTTACAAAAAATAAAGACACAACAAAAAAATAATGACCACTTACCCATTCGATTAATGCCCTTTGTATGTATATATGTACCATACGATTATACACAATATAAAATTAGCAAAAAAATATTTTTTTTGTTATTTAATTTAATTTCAAATTTCTTTTATCTACTGTCATATTTTTTAAAAAAATGACAAATTAATTCGAAAATTCGGTTGGGTTTAACATATTTTGAAATTTTTTGATATTAATAACAGAATTTGATTTCCTTTCAGTTGTAAATACCAAATTGTTAAAAATTAATTTCCCACTTTATTGTGACCAAAAATTTTTTATAAATACACATTTATTTCTATCATATTAACATAGAATTTGTAACAATGACTGTAAACTCATTTTTTTTTTAGTTTAAAATATTTCGTTATGATAGAATATGTTATTGTTATCACCAATATTTAGGGTTGATACATGTTATACTGGCTTTAGTTCAGTTGCCTCAATTGAATTAGTTTAACAACTTGCATAAAAACTTCCATTGGTGAAAGGAACTTATTTTGCTGTTGTGTCTATTTTCATTTTATAAGAATTATGATTAAGAGGTATTTTATAAAGAAAATCTATTTTATTTTAAAATATATTAGACTTACAATAAGACATTTAGATACATAAAAAAATTTTTTTAATGGCAACCTATTTCCAAACAATTAGTTTTCTGTGTGTATATGTAACAAGTCAGCAAACATAACACCATACAAGTATTTCGCAAATGTGACACGGTTGTATTTCCCCGTACCATAAACATATTTTACAACAGCATTGTAGGCAACATTTAGCTTACCATAGCTTATGGTATCAGTTTTTGCTAAAATTTCGCATCCATATAATAGAGTGGGCATTAAATATGTGTTTGCTAGTAGTAAGCGAATTTTAGGTAAACTTTTCCAGCAGTAGTATTGATATGGTCTGACCAGGTAAGGTAAGATATTATTAAATATTATGCCAACATTTTTGTGCTGTTTTTACGATTTCAATTATTTGCTTGTTGAGAATAATTGCTGGTTCTGAAAGCAATTTCATAGATTTCTTTGACTTAGAGGGATTTAGGCAAAGACCATTTGCATTTGCCCATATGTGAATTCAGTTAAGATCTTAATTACGTTTATACACACAATCATCAATTTGCTTTATATTACTACTAATGTACACTTGAATGTCATCAGCATAGATATACACATTACAGTATGATAATTGGGTAGTTAAATCCTTTACATAGATGGAAAATAGGAGGGGACCAAGAATAGAGTCTTGTGGTACACCTTTTGCTACAGATAACGGGTGCCATCTTATATCATTAACAAATACTGATTGATGAAGATCCGATAAACATGAAGATTTAATAAAGTTGATGACGATGAGAAGTTAAACATTTTTCTCAATTTCATAGTACGAACATTATGGTTAACCGTATCAAAAGCCTTATTTTATTAAGTTATTTATTTATTTATTAATATGGAATTCTATACACAAGACTAATGTTACAGTATAGAATTATTAATTTGTTGAAAAAAAAGTTATACATTACATATAATTTATAAAAAGAAAGGAAAAATAAATTACAAATAGTTACAATGTTAACTTAAAAATATATTAGACATAAGTTTAAAGAAAGATTAAAAAATAAACAAAAAATGTACTAAATTAAAATACTTAGTAATAATAAAGTTTTAAAGTCTTACAAATCAAAGTTTTCCAAATGATCAAATGACAAAAGAGAAAAAAGAATTTTTATCCAATCAAACAATAAAGTTCAAAATAGTTAAATAGAGAACAGACTAACAATGCTTTTTTTTGAAAATTTGTGCGTTACTTTTAGTTTGTATATTGTATCGGATTGAATTCCAAAGACGGACAGCATTAATGAAGAACTGCCAGCTAGAAATTAAATAACGACGTTTGAGAGGTATAATTCTGTTTCCTCTATTAGAATTGGAAAAAGTTAAACGTTTGTGTTGATGTTCCGGCACCTTAGTGTTGATTACCTTATGTAAAAATATGAAAATATTAAAACTCTGGTTTTGAGTAATTCATCAAACTGAAAACCATAGAGCTTAGCTGTTGTAATTGGTGAAATGGAATCATACCTTCTCTTGCCGTACACGTAACGTATTATATTTTTAAATGCAGAGTTGAGTTTATCTCTGCTAGCAGCATCATATTCAGCAAACAATTCACATCCATACATCAGAATTGGCATTAAATAGGTTTTTGCAATAAGTGATCTAATATTGGTGGGTGTGCTGCGTTCTTAGCATCGAAAAAGTTCTACCACATGCATAGTTAATGTGGTCGGACATGTAAGAATATTGTTGAAGAAGATTCCTAGATTTTTTGCTGAATTTACAGTTTCTATACGTTCATTATTAAGATTTAGGTCAGGTGTATAAACAGTTCTATTAAATCGTGTTTGAATAACAAGGCATTGGATTTATGCTAAGTCCATTTGCCGTAGCCCAGGTATTAACCCGCTGAAGTTCCTCATTCAAAATTGTGATACAATGTTGAATCATAGAATCACGGCGTACATTCTTACTTTACAATACTAAAGTTGGTTCGGAAGATCATTCGCATAAAGAAAAAACAGAAGAGAGCCTACAATTGATCCTTGCGGAACACCTCTTCTAACTGGCAGTAATTTAAATCGGGCTGAAATACTTTGAGCAATCTGATATCTATTATCAAGATATGTGGATATTAAACGTGTGGCAGTAGTTGAGAAATTGAACATGTTTTTAAGCTTATAGCATAAAATATTGTGATCAACAGTATCAAAGGCTTTCGAGTGATCTAACAGTATTAAAAAATTTGTCTTCTCTTTCCTTATATCCTCCGCAACATCTACAATACAGCTATGTTTTCTTCGAAAACCGGACTGGCGATCTGTTAATAGATTGTGTATATTTAGATAAAGTGATATTTGTTCGTGAATGATTCTTTCAAAAGCTTTAGATAAAATGGTAATATTGCAATTGATCTATAATCGTATTTCGTTTTGGGTATTGGGATTTTTGAATTTTTCCATTTAGTAGGATAGCAGCTAGTAGTTATAATGCTGTTAAATATATGTATGTGTTACGAATGGCAAAATTTGAGGGAGAAGAATTTTGAGAAATGTAGGATGAATTTCGTCCGCTCCAACAGCATATGATTTAATAGAGATACAACTTTTCAAAACAACAATCTCATTTACACAATCAAAACTAAATTGGTTAATTGAGGGATCAAAGTGATTAAAAAAGTAATTGTTGTAGTAACTCATGTCTGCTACCACCATAGGAATATTAACGAACTGTTCATTTACAACGTCAGGATCAAAGGACACCGGTTCGTTTTTCATATCTTTGCCGATGCCAATTTCTCTAATCATTTGCCACGTTTTTCTGGATCCTAAGGCTGATGAGAATTTATTGGCGTAGAAATTCGATTTAGCTTGCTTAATTATCTTGCGAGTTTAATTTCTTGCAGCACAGTATTCAGTATGTAAATTTGTTGTTTTAAACTTTTTCCAGCGAGAGTAAGCGAGGTCTCTTCGATTAATGGATTGTTGTATTCTATATGAGAACCATGGATTTTTCGTTGGACGTATTATTTTAGTTTCTAGTGGTACTGATTGATTAAACCAATTTAGTATATTGCTTTCAAGGAATGACAGTTTATCATTCACCGAAATCATGTAATATATTTGTTGGCAATCAATTTTAGAAAATTCATCTTCAAGAAATGGGTAGTTTAAATTCTTGAAATCACGATATGTAATTGACTGAATGGGAACATGCAATTTAAAGTTATACGTCATAAAAACTAGATCATGTTTGGAAAAACAGGGTGCAGAATTTGATCGCATTGTGTGTATCACTTACAAAGAACAGGTCCAGTAAGGTACTGCTATTATTTGTAAAATGAGTGGGTGTAGTTTTATTGGGAGATGTAAGTCCTAGCAATGTCATGCTAGTTATAAGGCTAAAATCGGTCAAGATATTGCAGTTGAAATCGCCAGCGATGACAATGTCATCATACATTAATATTTGATTCTCAACAACTGTTAAAAATGATTTCATGCACACATTTTTATCAGGCCGATATACGCGGCCGACTAGTAATTTACTTTTCTCAGAAATGATCTCAATGAACAAATATTCAATCAAATCATCAGAACCTGAATAGCATAAAATATTAAATAGTATGCCCTTTTTCACATAAATACATAAATAGCAACGCCGCCTGCATATCTTACTCTGTCGACTCTTAGCAGGAGATATCCGTTTAAAGAAACTGATGAGTTAGTGTCATTGGAGTCAAACCACATTTCCGAGACACATATAACATGTATACCACAGTTTTCAAAAATAAAACTAAATCCGTCCATCTTGTTTCTCAAACTTTGAGCATTAATATCGCAAATCTGCAAACCATCACTTTGTTTGGTCAAGATTCTGATCATATTCTTGTCATAAGGAGACCACATCTTGAAAATTATCGGCGCATTTGTATTTATACCCTATACCACTATGTGGTTTGGGTATAATGACTTTGTGCTGCTGTTTGTAACAACCAAAAAATTTTACCTACAACCATCTTTAATTATACCGATCGAATCAGAATCACTATCTGATTCGATTTAACGATGTCCGGACGTCTGTGTGTCCATGTAAAGTTCGTAACCAAACTGCAGGTCGCAAATATAAATATATTTTGATAAAATTTGGTATTTAATCTTTAATCGGCCATGGGATGAACGCTATTGAAATTGGTTAGAATCGGTCTATGTTCAGACCTAGCCCCCATATAAATGACCCCTATGAAATCAACATATATTGCCATAAGATCCAAATTATCATACAAATCTTAGTCAAATTGGGTTTGTATATATGTATTGCATCCATTAATCAGTAGTCCAAAAATGATCCCTATTGGACAACTCTTAGTCATAGGCCCCATATAGAGTTGCTTCCCGATCTTCACTTAAATCTATCAAAAAACAAAAGTGTTGCACTGATTCTTCTCAAATTTTGTTTGTATATATTTTTGCAAAATACAAGAGACTTTACCAAACATGGTCAGGATCGATCCATTTTTGGGCCTAGTCCCCATATAGATATAGCATCCGATATGAACTTTTTCATATCTGCAGCCGAAAAAAATTAATAAAAATCCCACTCAAATTTGGTTTATGCTTATTTTCTATATCCAGTTAGTTGGGTCTAAGAGATAGGCTCTCTAAACGCATGGTATAGGGTATCGTATAGTCGGTCTAGACCGACTATAATTTTCTTATTTATTGTATTTGTATTTGTATTTGTATTTGTATTTGTATTTGTATTTGTATTTGTATTTGTATTTGTATTTGTATTTGTATTTGTATTTGTATTTGTATTTGTATTTGTATTTGTATTTGTATTTGTATTTGTATTTGTATTTGTATTTGTATTTGTATTTGTATTTGTATTTGTATTTGTATTTGTATTTGTATTTGTATTTGTATTTGTATTTGTATTTGTATTTGTATTTGTATTTGTATTTGTATTTGTATTTGTATTTGTATTTGTATTTGTATTTGTATTTGTATTTGTATTTGTATTTGTATTTGTATTTGTATTTGTATTTGTATTTGTATTTGTATTTGTATTTGTATTTGTATTTGTATTTGTATTTGTATTTGTATTTGTATTTGTATTTGTATTTGTATTTGTATTTGTATTTGTATTTGTATTTGTATTTGTATTTGTATTGTATTTGTATTTGTATTTGTATTTGTATTTGTATTTGTATTTGTATTTGTATTTGTATTTGTATTTGTATTTGTATTTGTATTTGTATTTGTATTTGTATTTGTATTTGTATTTGTATTTGTATTTGTATTTGTATTTGTATTTGTATTTGTATTTGTATTTGTATTTGTATTTGTATTTGTATTTGTATTTGTATTTGTATTTGTATTTGTATTTGTATTTGTATTTGTATTTGTATTTGTATTTGTATTTGTATTTGTATTTGTATTTGTATTTGTATTTGTATTTGTATTTGTATTTGTATTTGTATTTGTATTTGTATTTGTATTTGTATTTGTATTTGTATTTGTATTTGTATTTGTATTTGTATTTGTATTTGTATTTGTATTTGTATTTGTATTTGTATTTGTATTTGTATTTGTATTTGTATTTGTATTTGTATTTGTATTTGTATTTGTATTTGTATTTGTATTTGTATTTGTATTTTATTTTGTATTTGTATTTGTATTTGTATTTGTATTTGTATTTGTATTTGTATTTGTATTTGTATTTGTATTTGTATTTGTATTTGTATTTGTATTTGTATTTGTATTTGTATTTGTATTTGTATTTGTATTTGTATTTGTATTTGTATTTGTATTTGTATTTGTATTTGTATTTGTATTTGTATTTGTATTTGTATTTGTATTTGTATTTGTATTTGTATTTGTATTTGTATTTGTATTTGTATTTGTATTTGTATTTGTATTTGTATTTGTATTTGTATTTGTATTTGTATTTGTATTTGTATTTGTATTGTATTTGTATTTGTATTTGTATTTGTATTTGTATTTGTATTTGTATTTGTATTTGTATTTGTATTTGTATTTGTATTTGTATTTGTATTTGTATTTGTATTTGTATTTGTATTTGTATTTGTATTTGTATTTGTATTGTATTTGTATTTGTATTTGTATTTGTATTTGTATTTGTATTTGTATTTGTATTTGTATTTGTATTTGTATTTGTATTTGTATTTGTATTTGTATTTGTATTTGTATTTGTATTTGTATTTGTATTTGTATTTGTATTTGTATTTGTATTTGTATTTGTATTTGTATTTGTATTGTATTTGTATTTGTATTTGTATTTGTATTTGTATTTGTATTTGTATTTGTATTTGTATTTGTATTTGTATTTGTATTTGTATTTGTATTTGTATTTGTATTTGTATTTGTATTTGTATTTGTATTTGTATTTGTATTTGTATTTGTATTTGTATTTGTATTTGTATTTGTATTTGTATTTGTATTTGTATTGTATTTGTATTTGTATTTGTATTTGTATTTTGTATTTGTATTTGTATTTGTATTTGTATTTGTATTTGTATTTGTATTTGTATTTGTATTTGTATTTGTATTTGTATTTGTATTTGTATTTGTATTTGTATTTGTATTTGTATTTGTATTTGTATTTGTATTTGTATTTGTATTTGTATTTGTATTTGTATTTGTATTTGTATTTGTATTTGTATTTGTATTTGTATTTGTATTTGTATTTGTATTTGTATTTGTATTTGTATTTGTATTTGTATTTGTATTTGTATTTGTATTTGTATTTGTATTTGTATTTGTATTTGTATTTGTATTTGTATTTGTATTTGTATTTGTATTTGTATTTGTATTTGTATTTGTATTTGTATTTGTATTTGTATTTGTATTTGTATTTGTATTTGTATTTGTATTTGTATTTGTATTTGTATTTGTATTTGTATTTGTATTTGTATTTGTATTTGTATTTGTATTTGTATTTGTATTTGTATTTGTATTTGTATTTGTATTTGTATTTGTATTTGTATTTGTATTGTATTTGTATTTGTATTTGTATTTGTATTTGTATTTGTATTTGTATTTGTATTTGTATTTGTATTTGTATTTGTATTTGTATTTGTATTTGTATTTGTATTTGTATTTGTATTTGTATTTGTATTTGTATTTGTATTTGTATTTGTATTTGTATTTGTATTTGTATTTGTATTTGTATTTGTATTTGTATTTGTATTTGTATTTGTATTTGTATTTGTATTTGTATTTGTATTTGTATTTGTATTTGTATTTGTATTTGTATTTGTATTTGTATTTGTATTTGTATTTGTATTTGTATTTGTATTTGTATTTGTATTTGTATTTGTATTTGTATTTGTATTTGTATTTGTATTTGTATTTGTATTTGTATTTGTATTTGTATTTGTATTTGTATTTGTATTTGTATTTGTATTTGTATTTGTATTTGTATTTGTATTTGTATTTGTATTTGTATTTGTATTTGTATTTGTATTTGTATTTGTATTTGTATTTGTATTTGTATTTGTATTTGTATTTGTATTTGTATTTGTATTTGTATTTGTATTTGTATTTGTATTTGTATTTGTATTTGTATTTGTATTTGTATTTGTATTTGTATTTGTATTTGTATTTGTATTTGTATTTGTATTTGTATTTGTATTTGTATTTGTATTTGTATTTGTATTTGTATTTGTATTTGTATTTGTATTTGTATTTGTATTTGTATTTGTATTTGTATTTGTATTTGTATTTGTATTTGTATTTGTATTTGTATTTGTATTTGTATTTGTATTTGTATTTGTATTTGTATTTGTATTTGTATTTGTATTTGTATTTGTATTTGTATTTGTATTTGTATTTGTATTTGTATTTGTATTTGTATTTGTATTTGTATTTGTATTTGTATTTGTATTTGTATTTGTATTTGTATTTGTATTTGTATTTGTATTTGTATTTGTATTTGTATTTGTATTTGTATTTGTATTTGTATTTGTATTTGTATTTGTATTTGTATTTGTATTTGTATTTGTATTTGTATTTGTATTTGTATTTGTATTTGTATTTGTATTTGTATTTGTATTTGTATTTGTATTTGTATTTGTATTTGTATTTGTATTTGTATTTGTATTTGTTTTGTATTTGTATTTGTATTTGTATTTGTATTTGTATTTGTATTTGTATTTGTATTTGTATTTGTATTTGTATTTGTTTTGTATTTGTATTTGTTTGTATTTGTATTTTATTTGTATTTGTATTTGTATTTGTATTTGTATTTGTATTTGTATTTGTATTTGTATTTGTTTTGT
>CAVMKG010000616.1:2500-27500 GCA_963682025.1 Cordilura impudica
GTAATTTTTAATTTTTAATTTTCAATTTTTAATTTTCATTTTTAATATATTTTTTTTTAGTTTTTAATTTTTAAATTTAATTTTTCATTTTTTATTTTTAATTTTTAATCTTTTAATTTTTAATATTTAATTTTTAATTTTTAGTAGTTGTTTTTAATATTATTATACGGTAGTTTTTAGGCAGGAATCAGTTGAATATTTTTAATTATCGTATGACTTCTAATGTGTCAAAACTTCCTTATAGGGTTTAAAGTTTGGTTGTTATAATGCCAACTGCGTTAAATAATGAATTTCGTTGGTGTGTTATGAATTACTTACGGGTTTTCTACTCTAGTAAAAGAAAAGTAACTCTTTCCATAGAAGACACGATCATTGCTTTTATAACAAGAAATTATAATAGAACTGGCCAACAAGAAATGCAATTACCTTTAAATTTAATTGGTATTCTAAATTAAAATTTCAGGACAGACAACTGTTTTAAAGTGGTAGCCGAACCCAATATTGGTTGTAATACTGAGTTTAAGATGCAGGTGGACGGTATCAAAGATTCGGCACAGCCGAACTTAACACTTTTACTTGTTACCACTACCAATGTCCAGGTTTTTAAAACTCTTAAATTTTCTTCATTCTATCCGAAATTATCGGGAGCAAATTTTTTTTTTTTGCATTTTAGGTGCTCTAATGTACATATATGCTGTACATTCATATATACCTTTGGATAAGTTTTCCTCAGTCTTCATTTTCTAATTTGAGATTAAGGCTTGTACTTGGTAATAAATTATATCTCTTACTTCATAACATACACCTACAAAACATAATATTTTTATGATGTACTACGTTTCATTTTACCCTATACCACTATTAGTTTGTTTTGCTGTTTGTAACAACCAAAAATATTCGTCCATCTTTAATTATACCGATCGACTCAGATTCACTGTTTAAGTCGAAATAGCCATGTCCGTCCGTCCGTCCGTCAGTGTGTCCATGTAAAGCTTGTAATCAAACTACAGGTCGCAAATATGAATATATTTTGACGAAATTTGATATATATAAGCTTCCATCGGCCATGGAATGAGCTCTATTGAAATTGGTGAGAATCGGTCCATGTTCAGAACTAGCCCCCATACAAATGACCCCTATGAAATCGACATAAATTGCCATAAGTTCCAAATTATCATATAGATCTCAGTCAAATTGGGTTTGTATGTGTTTATTACATCCATTAATCAGTAGTTCAAAATTGCTCCCTATAGGAAAATTCTTAGTCATAGGCCCCATATAGAGCTGCTTCCCGATCTTCACTTAAATCTATCAAAAAACAAAAATATTGCACAGATTTTTCTCAAATTTGATTCGTATATATTTTTTCAAAGTATAATTAACTTTACCAAATATGGTCAGGATCGGTCCATTTTTCGACCTAGTCCCCATACAAATATAGTATCCGATATGAACTTTTTCATATCTGCAGCGAAAAAAATTAATAAAAATGCCACCCAAATTTGGTTTATGCTTATTTGCTGTATCCAATTAGTTGGACCGAAGAGACGTGGTCTCTTAACCATGGTTTAGGGTATCGTATAGTCGGGCTAGACCGACTATAATTTTCTTATTTGTTTTATACTCAATTATATTTAAAAGAAGATATGATGTGTTGTAATTCAAAATCCATGGAACCTTGGCATATCTACCATTCAAGTAATATTATACAGCCATGTGTGTATTATGGTTTTCAAGCAATCTTAAGTATACCAACTAGAGTGTTGCCTTAAAATAACCTCTGCAATATTGCAAATTTCTATCCAAGTTTATACAACTACGTTTTCACTATAAATTTTAAGGCCGATATCCATGATACCACTGCGTCGTATGACTTTTCGATAAAAAAAAAACAGATAAGATTCATCCGATTGTCAAAAAATTCGTATCGGCAAGATTTCTACATACTTATGCCTTTTAAAATTTAACACATCAATTCTTGTGGAGACAGCTGAAAATAACAAACAAAGGAAACGAAAATAATTTCAGTTTTAAGCGTGTAGTTAAAAAAAATTATTTACTTTTCTCAACTTTTCAAAATCTGTTTTTGTGTAATCTTTACGTGATGGTTAAACCAATATAATTTTGGTCTGGTGGCAGTGACAATTTTAAGGAATATTTCTAAAATTAATAAATCCAATATTTCGATATTCTTTGAATATCATCTTCAGGGATTGTCTACAAATTTAAATTATTAGAACAATAAAATGTATAAGTATTTATAACATCACTAAATATTAAAAGATATAAAACAACATATATAAAAACAACAATTTTTACACAATCTGTTTACATTAACATACAAACTTACTTTAAATCATAAACAACAAACTTAAATCTATTGTTCCACCTTCGTCGTCATATAATATTGCACTGAATTTAAAAATATAATTATTGCACTCTCATCTTTGTTTTGTTCACCAAATGTCTATAACATTGAGCGCATTTCTCAGTGTCTGCTTTAAAATTCATTCTCTTATTAGATGGTATGTTTATAATATTAAGCATCTCTAATATGTAACGGCGTTTATAATTTTGCTCACTTTGAAGCACTCTTACATTGTCAAAGTCTGGAGTGTGTTTTTCTTTAACACAGTGGGTTGTCAATGCTGTTTTTGGTGTAAAATTGTTGAGTTTGAATTTTTGATCAGATTTGTGTCCTGACAGTCTTGTTTTTAACTTGTTTTTTGTTGTTCCAATATAAACCTTCTCACATTTATCATCTTTGTTACCTGTACAGGGGATCTTGTAAATAACATTTGATTTATCTATATTCTCTATTTTAGAGAAGACTGTCAGGACACAAATCTGATCAAAAATTCAAACTCAACAATTTTACACCAAAAACAGCATTGACAACCCACTGTGTTAAAGAAAAACACACTCCAGACTTTGACAATGTAAGAGTGCTTCAAAGTGAGCAAAATTATAAACGCCGTTACATATTAGAGATGCTTAATATTATAAACATACCATCTAATAAGAGAATGAATTTTAAAGCAGACACTGAGAAATGCGCTCAATGTTATAGACATTTGGTGAACAAAACAAAGATGAGAGTGCAATAATTATATTTTTAAATTCAGTGCAATATTATATGACGACGAAGGTGGAACAATAGATTTAAGTTTGTTGTTTATGATTTAAAGTAAGTTTGTATGTTAATGTAAACAGATTGTGTAAAAATTGTTGTTTTTATATATGTTGTTTTATATCTTTTAATATTTAGTGATGTTATAAATACTTATACATTTTATTGTTCTAATAATTTAAATTTGTAGACAATCCCTGAAGATGATATTCAAAGAATATCGAAATATTGGATTTAATAAATAACTTTTGTCAAAATCAGACCTCGAGCTCAAATATTTAATTTCTTATTTACAATTGGAAAGGTCGAATAAAAACATCTTTAAATTAATAAATCATCCGACTTTAGAAACAAAATTGTACAGACTGTCAATTTCGTTGGTTAGGTAAGGTTAGGTTAAGAATGTGATACAAAGTGTTCACAAGACCATCTTATTTCCCAAAGTGATTCCACGGGGTAATGTTTTTGTGGATGGGTATGTTACGCGATTGTCATCGATGTCCATTCTAATTTCTTCCTTACACCACACATAAACCGTTCTAATGTGTTCACAGTTGAGAGCCGGTAACAGTTGATTGTATAATATTCGAACAAATTGGTGATATTTAAGTAGCTTAACACATTCCAAGTATTGGATCAATCAGTTTCTAAAGCTTCTTAAATAAATCAAAAGCAAAACATTTTCTGAGACGGGCATTGACAAAGATAGTAGTCAGTATCATCCACTTATTCTTCGTCCCACACTATCGGCACTAGTCATCAGAGCATCTTCAGAGTGTTTACCTTACCAGAGCCTTGGTCTTCCTGCATCTCGGATTCTCGTACTATTTTTACGACTCAAGCTTATCAAAATGGTTTTTTATAAACATAGAAGTTTGATCAGGACCTGGAAATCAAGGTTAGAAAATACACACATGAAACACACAATGTTCTGTTCTAAAGCAGCCAACACATATTTTTATTTGCATACCAATTATGTATGTTTCTAAATTTTGTACGGTGCCCAATACAATCATGACTGTATTTCGTTTTAATATTTCATTATCTACACGAACATTTTTCTATCACGTATTATTGTTTCGAACATACATAAACCACACAGATTCGAGTGTAGCTGTATTTCATGTTCGTTTTCTTGCACGTGTACTGCTAAAAAACAGAACATATTCTTCAACGCGTACATCTAAAAATTAAAACTTTATCCACTCGCGATCGGAAAAGAATGAAATTAAGTCATAAACAATATATAAAATTTCTCTGTTTTCTAGTTTATTACTATCTTTTTATTTTATTCTTTATTTTTATTATTATCTTTTTATTTTTATTTTTTTATAACTGCTAATGAATTATTTCAGATATTTTTAATAAATTTGGTTGAAACTTGTTGTCATTATTATAGGAGTGTTTCAGATTTTTCTGATCGCGAGTGGATGATGTTTTAATTTTTAGACGTACGCGTTCAAGAACATGTTCTGTGTGTTGCGATAGTAAAAGTAAGTCCAGGCTAAATATAACGTTTAGCAATATCCCAAAGAACGTTTACGGACACAGAAGGTTTGATCACATTTCACCTTACTCAAAGCAAATTTAGGGTGTGAATTTTGATGACTTATTAAAAATAGCTACTCACACGAAACTTAAACTCCACTTTGACTTCCAGTTTTCAATGTAATTATTGTTTTTATAAGAAATTAAGTAAAACACCAGGCCTATAATATATAATACGGAACTATAATATTTTATAACACAAACAAATCAACTTTAATTTTATGCTGAATATTGTTCAAATTCAATTAAATTAACCACAAGCCTCTATTGTATGTAGTTCAACTACATCAATAACCGAGTTTAAGTTCTGCTAATGCAATTTAGACTCTTGCCCGCACTCATAAATAAATTCCAAAATAATTTAAATTATGAAACACTTTTATATTATTCAAGTACTTGAATAAAATAAATTAAAATCTATATTCATAGTGACCTGTAAAATTTTACTTCGCCAATTTCGAAGAATTTTTTTTGGCAAATATTTTAAAAATTATTTGAATTAGTCAGAGTCGCAACAAAATCTCGCGACTCCGACTCCACAGCCCTGGCTGCAACGCCAAAATGTAAGTCTTAAAGTAATTTTTTTAGATGTAGTTTGGCAGTATTAGTTTTGACATGGAGCTGATGAGAGTACAATTCCAAGGACGACTATATTTTGACAACCACTTTCTGGTTAGCACTAAAATTTCCTAGAATTTCTTGCAATTTTCCATAAATCAATGCGAGAATTACATTTGACAAGATTTGTAACTAAATCTGGGCTTTTTTTTTAATATAGTATATACCCTTTTAAGATATTTTGCTATTTTTAAACACAGTGTTAACAATATTTGAAAAAGATTTATGTAGGTACAATACGGTTGTTTATTAAGACTTATGAAAAGTAATACATGATTTTTTTTAAATTTTATTCATTAGGGTTTAGAGGGCTGCAGTTTTGTATTTTTTTTTTAAACCGTTGGCACTACGCATTTCGCCACATGCATGGGTCTTACAATTTTTTTTAAATGGTTCCTGTTCATATATTTATTGCATGAACATTTGAAAATAAAATAGAATAATAAATTTTTAAGAATCATTTCCGAGTCTGTTCCGCTATTTATATTAATTAATTCAGCTTAAAGAAGTAAGAAAATTATAGTCGGTCTAGACAGACTATACGTTAACCTATAGCAAATAGTTTTTTTGATAGATTTAAGTGAAGATCGGTAACAAGCTTTACATGTGGGCTATGACTAAGAATGGTGCCGCAGGGATTTTTTTGGACTACTAATTATAGGGATCATTGGAATGGGGACTAGTTTCAATACCGTTCGTGCTATAACTGACAAATGTTTATACACAAAATTTCATAAATATATTCATATTTGCGACCTCTAGTTTGATAACAGGGTTTATATGGACATACAGACAGATAGACAGAACTGATTCTGAGCCGATCGGTATAGCAAAACGTAGGTTTTGGTCAGATACTTTTGGTAGTTATAAACATCAGAACAAACTCATTTTACCCTGCTATAGGGTATAAAAATTAAACTATCGAAAAATATATCAATTCCGTACTTGTTTTTCAGGAAACAAAACATTACTTTTTATTTACAAAAAATATTTTATCGTTTAAAAGTAAAAAAAAAAATAACTAAGAATGTTTAAAAATTCCGTGCAATTTGATCTGATATACATTCCAATTTTATAATACCGAATTCAAGTTTTTTTTATTGGTTTGATGTGAATTACAGAACATGAGTGTATTTTGTTTTTTATATATTTAGAATTGTAGATTTTACATATAAGTCCCAACTAACAGTGGGCAATTTTTTTCCTTTTCAACTTGCCGCTTTGGTGCACGCAAGGAAATTCCTTTATTATCAAAACATTTGATGATATTGTCAGTTTTCACAAATTGTTTAATAAATAAAATAATTTTAAAATCGAAATTTGTTTGTTGCATTATCGCAGATGCCGTTTGTTTTTCTTTGATTTAAGTTATGAAAAATTCGTACATAAATACGCAAATACAAATCAATAATTCAAAAATATCTAACAATTCGAAAAAATCTTCATTAAAATTCTTAAAACAAAAATGCCTCAGAATAGGATTTGCTTTAATGCATTGATTTTGGAATTGCAGGAAGAGAGAGCTGGTCGAAGCACCACAGGTTTTGGATAAAAGTATCTGCTTCTTCCCATATTGTGTTCATAAATTCTTCCATTTTCTTTTCAGCTCCTCGAAAGTAATGCTGCTGAGAGCTTTCTGCATTTCCGATAAATTTTTCGACGCGTTTTCTTTGAACTATGCATATTGCTGAACACGCTTAGAAGTTATATCAATACCTTTTCCTTTTCAATGCAATTTTTAACTTTTTTTTTTTTTGCATAATTATGAATTCGTATCCCTCAACATTTCTCTTTTCTCTCCAAAACTGCCGAAGCATCTGCGTTCCTGTTCGGCCTGAAGAAATAATGTCTTTTTTGTATAAGAATGCATTTTTACTGTGAAACTTATACATTGACAAAAATTATAAATTTACAAGCAGACGTACGGACAGACAAAAATACTTGAATAAACTATGCAAATGACCCTGAAAAACATATTCATGCAAAAATTATGTGCATAGCAGATATTTTTTTTATTTTGTAAGACTGATACATGTGGAGAAAGTCGTTACGGTAACGACTTTGCAAAAAATTACCCAACTTCAAGATCCGGTAGCGACCTCTAACCTTGATAAATATTTTTTTTAAAAATCATGTGTTACTAAATAAATAATCAGGGTGCCCAATTCAAAATTCCAAAAAATAAATAAATGCTATATATGAACTAGCATAATGTACAACTGCAAAACTCTAAATAAAACGACCATTGCGAAAATTTAATTTTGTAAAATTTGGGAACGTTTCTCTTACATTTATAAAGTTAAATTTTTCCTTAAATTAAGTAAACATCCCTTAATAAATTTCAAATATCGCACAAATTTTATCTTATTTCAGATAAAATTTCATTTAGCTAAAGAACCTTTGAACTTGAAATAAGTAAAAGAATTGTTTTTATTCGTGATTTTTACGATAAGTAAGTTCGCATTTCCTACGATTGAATTATTTTTTAAAATTAATTTAAGGAAACCTTCTTAGACATATTTCACAATTTGGTATATATTTTTCATTAGTTAAGAAAATATGTTTTTCTACGTAGCCTGTTCACCAAAGGCCTTCTGCATCATTCTTAACGTTTCTTTTTTGATCAACAGAATCAGACTTTGTTAAAATCGGCAAATTCACTTTTTGTTTATATAAAACGAACCAGTATTGAACTAAAGAATATATTGACATGAAATATGTCAACCTGAAAAAGGGTTGGTAGTAATGAATAGAACTTCGACCATCAAGCGCGTCGCACGTTCGGTGAATGGGCCCAAAACGAGATGGCCACTCATCCCGATTTTCACAAGAAAATTTTGTTCAGCGATGAAGCTCACTTTTGGTTTAATGGGTACAAAATTGTCGCATTTGGAGTGATGATAATCCACAAGCTTGTTGAGACGCCGTTACATCCTTAAAAAGTTATTGTTTGGTGTGATCTATGGGCAGAGGGAATAATTGGTCCATATTTCTTCTTATTGACCAAAATTCATCAATTAAAATATTTAAGTACCTATTAACCTGTTACGTGGCATTAATATGCAATACAGAAATTTTCGATGCTGTTAATATCCCAAAAATTTTTCCATGTGTTAGAACATTTTTCTTAAATCGCATTAGTCAAATTTGATTACTAATGGTTAGTAATAAAATAATGTTCCATTGTATTTAGACTATCAAGTCTAGTGATGTTGAGGGAAAAATTTGAAATAAAATATAAAATTATAAATATAAAATACTAGAGAAACCCTGCCGCGTTGCTGGACAATACAATAATATACATTTACGCCTTTGTATTAGAAATGAAAGAATTGATATTTTCCTGAAAAAGAAGAACAAATTATCTAACCAATAAAAACCAAGTTTTTATTAAAACTTATACATACATATGAGTTTTGAATCTCTCCGCGACTGTGCGTGACTATTATAAAATTAATCTTTGATCACAACAAGTTTAAATACCAAGTTTCAGATTGATTGGGGTGGGGAAAGGGGGTTTCAATCACTTCGTGACAATGCGTGACTGTGTGTGACTATCTTAAAATTAATTTTTGGCCACAATAAGTCTATGGACAAAGTTTCAGATCGATCGGATGAGGGGAAGTGAAGTTTTAATCTCTCCGTGACTGTACGTGACTATGCGTGACTGAGCGTGACTATGTAAAAGTTAATCTTTTTTCACAGTAAATCTATCGGCCAAATTTCAGATCGATTGGATAAGGGAAATGGGTTTTAAATCACTCCGTGACTGTGCGCGTCTATGCGTGACTGTGCGTGATTATGTCGAAGTTAATCTTTCTTTACAGAAAGTATATCGACCAAGTTTTAGATTGATTGGATGAGGGGAAATCCATTTTAAATCTCTCCGTGACAATGCGGGACTATGCGTGACTAAGTAAAAGTTAATCCTTTTTCACAGCAAGTGTATGGACCAAGTCTCATATCGATCGGATAAGGGGAAAGGATATTTAGATCACTCCGTGACTGTGCGTGACCATGCGTGACTGTGCATGACTACCCCAAAATTAATCTCTAGTCACAACAAGACTATGGGCCAAGTTTCTTATCAATTGGGTAAGGGGTAATGGGGTTCCCCTCGACAGACAGACAGAGAGTATGAGTTAAAAGATAGAGTTTAATAATCTTACCCATAAAAACAAAGTTTTTATTAAAACTCTTTCTTTCCTTATGCATATGAGTTTTGAATATCTCCGTTACTGTGCGGGACTGTGTGTGACTGTTTTAAAATTAATCTTTGGCTAGAACAAGTCTATGGACAAAGTTTCAGATCCATCGGATGAGGGGAAGTGGGGTTTTAATCTCTGTGAGTGACTGTGCGTGACTATGTCAAATTTAATCTTTTTTCACAGCAAGTCTACCGACCAAGATTCAGATCAATCAGATAAGGGGAAATTGGTTTTAAATCGCTCCGTGACTGGGCGTGACTATGCGTGACTGTGTGTGACTATGTCGAAGTTGATCTTTCTTTACAGCATGTATATCGACCAAGTTTCACCACGATCGGATAAGGGTAAATGACATTTAGATCACTCCGTGACTGTGCGTGACCATGCGTGACTGTGCGTGACTAAGTCAAAGTTAATTTTTTTTCACAGCAAGTGTATGGACCAAGTTTCGGATGGATGGGATGAGGGGAAATGGCATTTAGATCACTCCGTGACTGTGCGTGACCACTCGTGACTACCTCAAAATTAATCTGTAGTCGCAACAAGACTATGGCCCAGATCAATTGGATAATGGGGAATGGGGTTGCCCCACGACAGACAGAGAGATTGAGTTAAAAAAAGAGTTTAAAAAGCATAAATTTTTTAAAGTGAGAGCATCAAAAATGAAAAAAAATTATTGCAGTGCTTGGTGGTAAACAACGTTTTTAGTATTGCTATTTTCACAGAAAATGAATTAAGACGACGGGTTCCCAACACGTGAATATACGACATACAGTTGACCGTGTGAAAATGCAGGAACTTCTAAAGTTATGCTGCAAACTTGCAACGACTAACGTTGAGTTTTGGTAATAGTCATTGCAAAAACCAAACGAACGGGAAACTGTAATCACTGAAATTCAAATGGCATGTCAGTGAGAATCATTAATGCGTACTAAAATATCTTCGCCTTTTAATTTCCCATTAAAAATTAGTGCTTCAATAACATAATTCATTAATTTTTTGACCGCAAGTATTGTTCCGTTGCATAATTTGGGTGGATTTATATTAAGAAGTATAATGATTGGAGATCCGATTTTCAATTGTAAATTATGCGGTGTTATTCTTGGAAAACCAAGAGAATTAAAAAATGCAGTTGGATAATGTAATACGTCTTCTTTATTCATCACAGTATCAACAGATTTATATGTGATCAATTCGCCAACTATTTGAGTTTTAATGATGAAATTCAAATCATTGACATCCTTATTTTTTCCTTCCAATATACATATGTAGCTCTTCCCCTCAACTCATATGTAGCATACATATGTAGCTCTTTCCCCCAACTGAGCCAAAGCTTCACTCGTCATTCCTAAACACATATCCTCTATCAATATAAATGCCTCATTATACATTTCATCTGTATAATTAAATTATATATTGAATGTAAAATATCTTCCCTCATGTAGTCACGGAATTTCGTCCATAAATCAGATGGATTAGCCGGATAGCAAGTTGAGATAATGATAGAAAATAAAATTGTTATTTCTTGTGGATATGCTGATACGAACGCATCAGTTAATGTATTTTCCCAACGTGTATCGTCTTCAAGCAACATTAATCAAATGCAAACGCAAATGAAAATACTTATTATTTGGGTGAACTGTGTAAATTCGACCTAAGTCATCAGTTTCAAATACATTTGGATGGCCATGAACAGGTCTGCCTTGCTTGTCGACCTCGATTTGTTATGTTCCCACTTTGACAGTTGCTGATCTACGATTATCTTGTGTTGATCGTCGACGAAATTTTGGATACCCATATACCCATCATTTCCAGTAAAAGTTTCAAAAACTAACACTTGTGGATAACTTTTGTACACTTTCCATCTTGCATACATAGTGGATTCATATTCAAAGTACCGCATAGTCAATGAATCATGTTTTGGTAACAATTTCATTCAATTCAATTTAACTTTCAGGATCAGGAATTTCTGCTGATAAATGCTGTCAATTTGTTCTGGTCTTATTTTATCAACTATCCAAATTAAAATGTGAGCGTGCGGTAGTCCTCCCTTTTGCCATTCAATCGAAAACATGCAGCAACGTACTTCACCAAATATTTTTAATTTTATCAACATGTCCTTTAACGATTTCATATTTTGCTTAAATACACGTGCAGTTATATCATGTCGGCCTGTTGGCCCTTGACCTTCAAATAAATGTTCTTTAACTTCTTTCCATTGCGGATTGAACGTGCAAGTTATAAAAAATCAGGTCTTCCATAATGACGCACATATTGCATCTTGCGGAAACACAAAACAGGATAAGAGAAAAAAGTTATACTAATAGAATGAGAAACAAACTGAGAGCATTACGGACTAGAATGTCCGCTTTACCTTTTTGAGTCTACATCTATGGAATTCTTCGTTTTACTTTCAAAATACCTTTCCAAAAGTATCACATATAAATAGTTCAAACTGATAGCTTATAATTATTTTTGGGTCAGCGTTTTCTCTGTTTTTTTTGATATGTTTTAAGGGACTGTTATGCCTTTGCCATAGGCTTGGAAAGTTTTTAATAATAAGTAAACTGTTTTATTTCCACATTATACTTATATATAATAAGGTTAATTTTTGTATGAAGATTTTGAGCAAATATGTATATTAGGGTGTCCGTTATTTGTATGAGCAATTTTTCTTATGAAAATGTTTAAGTCTCACCCCTCAAAAAGTTGGGGCTTGATCCTGCGTTTGAAAATTTCAAGTGTGTTTATATGAGGAAAATATGACTGTTTTTCAGATTTTACGAAAATTTCGTTCTACAATTTAATTAAGACAAGTTGTTATATAATTCGGGATGAGTATTAAATTATCCTTTGAAAAGCTATAACACTTCGAAATCGAATAAAACCTCGCCAAGAAATAGCAAATGCCCCAGACCACTTTTGTGCCAAAAAAAACTATATTTATAAGTACTCAGATATGAAGTATCCTTTTATTATGACGTTGTTAACCTATTGTGCATTGAGACAGAAAATGGAAAATTTTTTTAAAAAAATTTTGAAAACTACTTTTTCAAGTTTTAAAAAATTTTCTTAAACAAAATTTAAAAAAATGGAACTGGCGCTAAAAGGTTTTGTTGAATGCACGTTAGAGATCGACTGTGTGAATTTTTGGGTAAGTCCCTTCGCCAGAATTTTTTTGACATGTATTTTATTTTGCGGATTTCGAGAAAAACTAGATTTTTGTGAAATGTTCATTAAATGTAATCTATCTCAATACCTTGTAACAAAAAATAATCAGTTCTCTACTTTTAATTGCTTTGTTTTATCGTAATAGCCTAGGGTTTCGGAAAAAAATATATGAGACCATTAACCCTTTTGGATTGGAGTCACATATGACCCCAAGCTAATAAAAGACAATTTATTCAAAAAACCAAATATTTTATAAGCGCTATTGAATTTTTATATGTGACGCTTAAAATATAATAGCCAAATGTGGAATAAATCGAACAACGTTAACCGATTCCTTGCCGGGGCAAAACTTTGAATTTTGACATATTTAAAAAAAGTAAATACCTTAAAATAAATTGTTTTTATAAATGGTCTTTTATTGGCTTGGGTTAAATATGAGGGCCGAAGTGATCCATTGAAAAACATAATTTTAGTAATGGTAAAAATAAAACAGAAATAAGTATAGATTTACGTTAATAACTTCTATTAGCAGTTAAGTAATTAAGGAGTTTGATACATTACATTAACCTCAGGAGCACATAAGGCTAAGTTTTCGCAATATATAGCGCAATTTTAATTTCCAACCAATGGTAAAGATTTCATCTAGTTTACTAGAAAAATACATTATTTTTAGGTATTTACTTTTTTTAAATATGACAAAATTCAAAGTTTGGCCTCGGCAAGGAATGGGTTAGCGTTGTTCGATTTATTCCAAATTTTTAGCATTTAAGACTTGCACATTTGGTTATTATATTTTAAGCATCACATCTACCAATTCAACAGCACTTACAAAATATTTGCATTTTTTGAATAAATTGTCTTTTATTAGTTTGGGGTCATACGTGGCCCCAATTCCAAAAGGGTTAATGACGTCATATTATTTTTTTCCGAAACCCTAGGCTATTGAGATAAAATATAACATTTAAAAGTAGAAAAGTGATTATTTTTTGTTACAAAGTATTGAGATAGATTACATTTAATGAACATTTCAAAAAAATTTAATTTTTCTCGAAATCCGCAAAAATAAAATCCTTCTCAAAAAAATTCTGGTATAGCGATTTACCAAAAAATTCACACAGTCGATCTCTAATGTGTATCCAACAAACCTTATAGCGCCAGTTCAATTTTTTTTAAATTTTGTTTAAGAAAATTTTTTAAAACTTGAAAAAGGGGTTTTCAAAATTTTTTAAAAAAATTTTCCATTTTCGGTCTCAATGCAAATTAGGTTAACAACTTGGTAATAAAGCAATACTTCATATCTAAGTACTTATAAGTATAGAGACCAAAAAAAAAATTATGGTTTTAATCAATTTCTCAAAGTTGAAAGAAATGCCATCAAATTTCTTAACCTAGTTTTTTTTATCACAAAAGTGGTCTGGGGCATTTGCTATTTCTTGGCGAGGTTTGATTCGATTTCAAAGTTTTATAGCTTATTAGAAGGGCAATTTAATACTGATTCCGAATTATATAACAACTTGTCGGAATAATTAAACCATAGAACGAAATTTTTGTAAAATCTGAAAAAAAAGTCATATTTTGCCCATTTAAACACACTTGAAATTTTCAAACGCAAGGTGGGCCGGGAAGGCGTGGTCCCAGGGGCGTGAAATTTTTGGAGAGTCATTTTTGGATCAAGCCCCAACTTTTTGAGGGGTGAGACAATAAATATTTCCACTTTAAGAAATAACGGAGACCCTAATGTATATATTTTTTATTTGGAACTTGCTTTGGAATATGAACCTTGACTGCTCAATTTCACAAGTCCGGTTTAGGGGAAATGTTCAAGAGAATATTTTAATAAAAGGTACTTTAAACAAAACTTATTTTTAAATAAAAGGTAATGTTTGAGAAAAGGTACACTTTAAGAAGAAGTACCTTTTCAGAAAATGTACTTTAAATAATGGGAACGTTTTAACAAAGGGTGCTGTTTATTAAAATATACTTTTTATTGTCCGCAATTTGTAATAAAAGTTACTTTTTAATAAAAGGTAATTTTTGATAAAAGGTTCTTTAAACCTTTTAATAAAACAGGCCTTTAAGGCCCTCCTTAATCAAATATACTTTTTAGTAACAGTAACCTTTTAATGTACTTTTTAATAAAATATACTTTTAATTAAAAGGTTCTTTTTAATAAAAGTTACTTTTTATTAAAAGGTTTTTTTTTAATGAACGGTACTATATTTATTAAGTGGTAATTTTAATAAAAATTACTTTTTGACAAAAGCTACTTTTTAATAAATATTACTTTTTACAAAAGCTACTTTTTAATGAAAGGTACTTTTTCATAAAAGGTACTTTTAATAAAAGGTAATCTTAAATAAAAAGTACTTCTTAATAAAAGGTGCTTTTTAATAAAAGGAAGTTTTTAAGTAAAGGTACTATTTAATAACAGGTAGTTTTAAATTAAACGTACTTTTCAATAGAGGGTACTTTTTAGTAAAAGCTACTTTTTAACAAATTGTACTTTTTAATAAAATGTACTTTTCAGTAAAAGGTACTTCTTAATAAAAGGTACTTTTTAATAAAAGGAACTTCTTAATTAAAGATACTCTTTCATAAGAGGTATTTATAACAAAACTTATAGTTTAATAAAGGGTACAGTTTAATAAAAGGTGCTTTTAACAAAATGTACTTTATAAAAAAACGCTCTTTTTAATAAAAGGTACATTTCAGTAAAAGGTACTTCTTAATAAAGGATACTTTTTAATAAAAGTTAGTTTTTAAATAAAGGTCCTTCTTAATAAAATATAATTCGTAATAAAATGTACTTTTTACTAAAAGGTTCTTTTTAATAAAATGTACTTTTTAATAAAATATACTTTTTATGTAAAGGTTCTTTCTAATTAAAAGTACTTGTTAATAGAACGTACTTTTTAATAAAAGCTGCTTTTTATAAAGAGGTAATTTTTAATAAAAGATACGTTTTAACAAAAAGTATTTTTAATGCAAGGCATTTGAATAACAGGTAAATATTAATAAAAGGTACTTTTTTTATAAACAGTATTTTTAATAAAACGTACTATTTAGTGAAAAGTTCTTTTTAATAAAAGGTACTTTTTAAGAAAAGTTGCTTGTTAAGAAAATATACTTTTTAATAAAAGGTAGTTTTTAATAAATGCTACCTTCCATAAAAGTTAGTTTTTAATAAAAGCTACCTTTAATAAGAGGTCCTTCTTTATAAATTACAACTTTTAATTAAATATAATTTTTAACAAAAATTCTTTTTTATAAAATGTACTGTTAAACAAAAGGTACATTTTTAATAAAATCTACGTTTTAACAAAAATAACTTTTTAATAAATGGTAGTTTACATTAAAATGTACTCTTCAATAAAAGGTTATTTTTGATAAAAGGGACTTTTTATTAAAGCTTCCTTTAATAAAAGAACCTTCTTGATAAAATAAACATTTTAATAAAATGTACGTTTAAATAAAATGTTCCATTTAATAAAATGTACTCTTTAATAAAATACATTTTTAGTAGAAGGTACTTTTTATTAAGAGGCATTTTTTAATAAAAAGAACTTTTTTATTAAAAGTAATTTTTATTAACAGGTACTTTTTAATAAAACGAACTTTTTAATAAATGGTAGTTTATAATAAAATGTCCTTCTTAATAAAATATCCTTTTTAAGAAAATGTACTTTTTAATAAAATATACTTTTAATAAGAGGTACTTTTTAATAAAAGGTATTTTTTCATAAAGGTGCTTTTTAATAAAAGTTACATTTTAAGAAATTGTTATCCTTAATGCAATGTACTTTTTAATAAAAGGTGCTTTTTAATAAAAGGTGCTTTTTAATATAAGGTACATTTTAATAAAAGGTACCTTTCAACAAAAGGTACTTTTTAAGATAAGGTACTTTTTAAGAAAAGGTACTTTTTAATAAAAGTAGGTTTTAGTAAAAGCCACCTTTAATCGAAGATAGTTTTTAATAAAAAGTACCTTTAATAAAAGGTCCTTATTAATAAAATATACTTTTTAATAAAAGGTTCTTTTTAATGCGAGAAACTTTTTAATTAAAGTTACTTTTGAAATAATAACACTAATTGTTAAAAAAATGTACATATTAATAAAAGGTACTTTTTAGTAAAAGGTATTTTTAATAAAACGTACTATTTAATGAAAGGTACTTTTTAATAAAAGGTACTTTTTAATAAAAATTAAATATGCTTTTATTAAATTACACTTTTTAATAAAAGCTATTTTTCAATAAAAAAACTTTTTAATTAAAGGTACTTCTTAATAGCAAGTACTTTTTTATATAACGTACTATTTAGTGAAAGGTACAATTTAGTAAAATGTGCTTTTGAACACAATGTAACTTTTAATAAATGGTACGACAGTTGTAACACTTTTGAGTATGTGATCCATGTCTATAAGTTCCTATATCTTTAACGGTTTTTCAAGTGATTTTGTTAGTTAAAAATGCTTTGATTTGTATAATTTATTTCTGCTTTAATCTGGTCTAATTTTTTCTTCGTTTCTGTAAACAAAAGTTTTATAAGTGCGTACACATCAAATAAAATCTGACTCAAGTGAATGAAGCATGTACTTAAGTTAAACTAAAATTAAGAAATGTTTAAATTTTTAAACATTATTTTTTAAACAATTTATGTAAAAATTGAATTTATTTAAAGAAAATGGTGTAATTACTCTAATATTTGGCATTTCTTTATCTCTTACCCTTTAATGCCCGATATTGCCTATAGGCAACATTGTATATTTGAGCTTATAAGTCCCGTCATTTTTTTCTCCTACGGGTTTTTTCTCAGAGGAGCTTGATAAATAATGCAAGCCTAATTGCAAATATTTTTTTGTAAGTATTGATAGAGATCATTTGAGAACTAATCTTATTTGATTGCACGTGTAAAATTTTTTTCTGCAAAAAGTGAGTTTAAAAATAATAAAAAAAAGTAAGAAAGATATTTAAAAGTTTAAATTTAAATGGTCAAAACTATTGTGTAAAGGTAAGAAAATTAAAAAAAAAAAAATAGAAAATACTTTTACATGGTGGTTAGTAATTTTTCAAACACAATGTTGCCTATAGGCAACTAACAACTACATAAACATGAAAAATGTTATACCATGCCCCAATTAATTCGGGCATGAAAGGATTAATAATTATTTCAATAACTTTTTTATTTAAGTATACACTTACTTACGTTGCAAAGTATTGAAAGGAAAGATTTTTTCAATGATTTACAGTAACACAATTTTAAGAAATTGTTGCGCCGTGCGATAAAAACATAAATTAAATATCAACATATAAGTAAACTTTTGCTTATGTTAAGGATATGTTTTTTAAATTTTACTTGCAGTAAATAAGATTTAATTTGATTTATACGAATGTACTCTTTTTGAGTTAAGAAAAAATTATACTTAACATTCTTCGCATGTGAACTAACAGATGCAAACAGTGCAATTGCCATATTCAGCATGGATTTTTTTCGAAATGACTTTCACTGTGTATTTTCCTACCTACGATATGTAGTTATTTTATTTGTATGAAATTATTAAAACAAACTGGCAATACTTCAGTACTCTGATATGACGACAGTCATCCTGAATAGTTTTAGCAATTCACTATTATGCAACTTTAATGTTCGTATCAACACAAATTTTTAATATGGTCATATGATGATGGAAAATATTGAGTACATACACACATGTATAACAAATTTACTAACTGCATATTTATAGGTATCCATTTATTAATTGGTTGTTTGATTCATTCATGTTTTTTCTTTTAACGCATAATCCCAATTTTGAGACTAATGCATGTACATTAGGAGCATAACATAAAACTTTTCAAAGATATAAATATAAACAAACTAGCTGATAAGGAAAAACGCTGTCACTTTCAAAAAGTTCCACGCAGGAAAGGCAGTGAGAAAAGTCAATTATATAACAGAAATATACACTTAATGTAGCTTAGCAATGTGATTTTGTACTAAATTAATACTCTTTCCTAAATAAAGAATTTAAGTTTGGGATGTTGCCCAACTTTCAAGTTATATTCACATCTTGTATTTAGAAAATGCTCTTCCTGCGTGATGGTGTTCAAACTATTTCTCAAAAAAATAATAGTATATCGATATCTCACTTGCAAAATCGATTTAATCGATTTTGCAAGTAAGGCATCTATGTATCGACGTGCGAAATCGTTGGTGAAAAGGTTATGCCCCAAATGCTCCTAAAAGCTTTACTTTATACGTGCTTTCTATGTTTTTGTGTATTTAGTTTTACTATTAATATTATTATTATTATTATTATTATTATTATTATTATTATTATTATTATTATTATTATTATTATTATTATTATTATTATTATTATTATTATTATTATTATTATTATTATTATTATTATTATTATTATTATTATTATTATTATTATTATTATTATTATTATTATTATTATTATTATTATTATTATTATTATTATTATTATTATTATTATTATTATTATTATTATTATTATTATTATTATTATTATTATTATTATTATTATTATTATTATTATTATTATTATTATTATTATTATTATTATTATTATTATTATTATTATTATTATTATTATTATTATTATTATTATTATTATTATTATTATTATTATTATTATTATTATTATTATTATTATTATTATTATTATTATTATTATTATTATTATTATTATTATTATTATTATTATTATTATTATTATTATTATTATTATTATTATTATTATTATTATTATTATTATTATTATTATTATTATTATTATTATTATTATTATTATTATTATTATTATTATTATTATTATTATTATTATTATTATTATTATTATTATTATTATTATTATTATTATTATTATTATTATTATTATTATTATTATTATTATTATTATTATTATTATTATTATTATTATTATTATTATTATTATTATTATTATTATTATTATTATTATTATTATTATTATTATTATTATTATTATTATTATTATTATTATTATTATTATTATTATTATTATTATTATTATTATTATTATTATTATTATTATTATTATTATTATTATTATTATTATTATTATTATTATTATTATTATTATTATTATTATTATTATTATTATTATTATTATTATTATTATTATTATTATTATTATTATTATTATTATTATTATTATTATTATTATTATTATTATTATTATTATTATTATTATTATTATTATTATTATTATTATTATTATTATTATTATTATTATTATTATTATTATTATTATTATTATTATTATTATTATTATTATTATTATTATTATTATTATTATTATTATTATTATTATTATTATTATTATTATTATTATTATTATTATTATTATTATTATTATTATTATTATTATTATTATTATTATTATTATTATTATTATTATTATTATTATTATTATTATTATTATTATTATTATTATTATTATTATTATTATTATTATTATTATTATTATTATTATTATTATTATTATTATTATTATTATTATTATTATTATTATTATTATTATTATTATTATTATTATTATTATTATTATTATTATTATTATTATTATTATTATTATTATTATTATTATTATTATTATTATTATTATTATTATTATTATTATTATTATTATTATTATTATTATTATTATTATTATTATTATTATTATTATTATTATTATTATTATTATTATTATTATTATTATTATTATTATTATTATTATTATTATTATTATTATTATTATTATTATTATTATTATTATTATTATTATTATTATTATTATTATTATTATTATTATTATTATTATTATTATTATTATTATTATTATTATTATTATTATTATTATTATTATTATTATTATTATTATTATTATTATTATTATTATTATTATTATTATTATTATTATTATTATTATTATTATTATTATTATTATTATTATTATTATTATTATTATTATTATTATTATTATTATTATTATTATTATTATTATTATTATTATTATTATTATTATTATTATTATTATTATTATTATTATTATTATTATTATTATTATTATTATTATTATTATTATTATTATTATTATTATTATTATTATTATTATTATTATTATTATTATTATTATTATTATTATTATTATTATTATTATTATTATTATTATTATTATTATTATTATTATTATTATTATTATTATTATTATTATTATTATTATTATTATTATTATTATTATTATTATTATTATTATTATTATTATTATTATTATTATTATTATTATTATTATTATTATTATTATTATTATTATTATTATTATTATTATTATTATTATTATTATTATTATTATTATTATTATTATTATTATTATTATTATTATTATTATTATTATTATTATTATTATTATTATTATTATTATTATTATTATTATTATTATTATTATTATTATTATTATTATTATTATTATTATTATTATTATTATTATTATTATTATTATTATTATTATTATTATTATTATTATTATTATTATTATTATTATTATTATTATTATTATTATTATTATTATTATTATTATTATTATTATTATTATTATTATTATTATTATTATTATTATTATTATTATTATTATTATTATTATTATTATTATTATTATTATTATTATTATTATTATTATTATTATTATTATTATTATTATTATTATTATTATTATTATTATTATTATTATTATTATTATTATTATTATTATTATTATTATTATTATTATTATTATTATTATTATTATTATTATTATTATTATTATTATTATTATTATTATTATTATTATTATTATTATTATTATTATTATTATTATTATTATTATTATTATTATTATTATTATTATTATTATTATTATTATTATTATTATTATTATTATTATTATTATTATTATTATTATTATTATTATTATTATTATTATTATTATTATTATTATTATTATTATTATTATTATTATTATTATTATTATTATTATTATTATTATTATTATTATTATTATTATTATTATTATTATTATTATTATTATTATTATTATTATTATTATTATTATTATTATTATTATTATTATTATTATTATTATTATTATTATTATTATTATTATTATTATTATTATTATTATTATTATTATTATTATTATTATTATTATTATTATTATTATTATTATTATTATTATTATTATTATTATTATTATTATTATTATTATTATTATTATTATTATTATTATTATTATTATTATTATTATTATTATTATTATTATTATTATTATTATTATTATTATTATTATTATTATTATTATTATTATTATTATTATTATTATTATTATTATTATTATTATTATTATTATTATTATTATTATTATTATTATTATTATTATTATTATTATTATTATTATTATTATTATTATTATTATTATTATTATTATTATTATTATTATTATTATTATTATTATTATTATTATTATTATTATTATTATTATTATTATTATTATTATTATTATTATTATTATTATTATTATTATTATTATTATTATTATTATTATTATTATTATTATTATTATTATTATTATTATTATTATTATTATTATTATTATTATTATTATTATTATTATTATTATTATTATTATTATTATTATTATTATTATTATTATTATTATTATTATTATTATTATTATTATTATTATTATTATTATTATTATTATTATTATTATTATTATTATTATTATTATTATTATTATATTATTATTATTATTATTATTATTATTATTATTATTATTATTATTATTATTATTATTATTATTATTATTATTATTATTATTATTATTATTATTATTATTATTATTATTATTATTATTATTATTATTATTATTATTATTATTATTATTATTATTATTATTATTATTATTATTATTATTATTATTATTATTATTATTATTATTATTATTATTATTATTATTATTATTATTATTATTATTATTATATTATTATTATTATTATTATTATTATTATTATTATTATTATTATTATTATTATTATTATTATTATTATTATTATTATTATTATTATTATTATTATTATTATTATTATTATTATTATTATTATTATTATTATTATTATTATTATTATTATTATTATTATTATTATTATTATATTATTATTATTATTATTATTATTATTATTATTATTATTATTATTATTATTATTATTATTATTATTATTATTATTATTATTATTATTATTATTATTATTATTATTATTATTATTATTATTATTATTATTATTATTATTATTATTATTATTATTATTATTTTATTATTATTATTATTATTATTATTATTATTATTATTATTATTATTATTATTATTATTATTATTATTATTATTATTATTATTATTATTATTATTATTATTATTATTATTATTATTATTATTATTATTATTATTATTATTATTATTATTATTATTATTATTATTATTATTATTATTATTATTATTATATTATTATTATTATTATTATTATTATTATTATTATTATTATTATTATTATTATATTATTATTATTATTTTATTATTATTATTATTATTATTATTATTATTATTATTATTATTATTATTTTATTATTATTATTATTATTATTATTATTATTATTATTATTATTATTATTATTATTATTATTATTATTATTATTATTATTATTATTATTATTATTATTATTATTATTATTATTATTATTATTATTATTATTATTATTATTATTATTATTATTATTATTATTATTATTATTATTATTATTATTATTATTATTATTATTATTATTATTATTATTATTATTATTATTATTATTATTATTATTATTATTATTATTATTATTATTATTATTATTATTATTATTATTATTATTATATTATTATTATTATTATTATTATTATTATTATTATTATTATTATTATTATTATTATTATTATTATTATTATTATTATTATTATTATTATTATTATTATTATTATTATTATTATTATTATTATTATTATTATTATTATTATTATTATTATTATTATTATTATTATTATTATTATTATTATTATTATTATTATTATTATTATTATTATTATTATTATTATTATTATTATTATTATTATTATTATTAATTATTATTATTATTATTATTATTATTATTATTATTATTATTATTATTATTATTATTATTATTATTATTATTATTATTATTATTATTATTATTATTATTATTATTATTATTATTATTATTATTATTATTATTATTATTATTATTATTATTATTATTATTATTATTATTATTATTATTATTATTATTATTATTATTATTATTATTATTATTTTATTATTATTATTATTATTATTATTATTATTATTATTATTATTATTATTATTATTATTATTATTATTATTATTATTATTATTATTATTATTATTATTATTATTATTATTATTATTATTATTATTATTATTATTATTATTATTATTATTATTATTATTATTATTATTATTATTATTATTATTATTATTATTATTATTATTATTATTATTATTATTATTATTATTATTATTATTATTATTATTATTATTATTATTATTATTATTATTATTATTATTATTATTATTATTATTATTATTATTATTATTATTATTATTATTATTATTATTATTATTATTATTATTATTATTATTATTATTATTATTATTATTATTATTATTATTATTATTATTATTATTATTATTATTATTATTATTATTATTATTATTATTATTATTATTATTATTATTATTATTATTATTATTATTATTATTATTATTATTATTATTATTATTATTATTATTATTATTATTATTATTATTATTATTATTATTATTATTATATATTATTATTATATTATTATTATTATTATTATTATTATTATTATTATTATTATTATTATTATTATTATTATTATTATTATATTATTATTATTATTATTATTATTATTATTATTATTATTATTATTATTATTATTATTATTATTATTATTATTATTATTATTATTATTATTATTATTATTATTATTATTATTATTATTATTATTATTATTATTATTATTATTATTATTATTATTATTATTATTATTATTATTATTATTATTATTATTATTATTATTATTATTATTATTATTATTATTATTATTATTATTATTATTATTATTATTATTATTATTATTATTATTATTATTATTATTATTATTATTATT
>CAVMKG010000617.1:10000-25000 GCA_963682025.1 Cordilura impudica
TATGAATTTAACTTTTTACCAAACAAACTATCTACTGCTTTTGGTTACTGATGAGGGTTGGTGACTCTTCCCGAAACAGCTGTATAACCTGTCATGCAAAATTAAAAATTAAAATTAAAAATTAAAAATTAAAAATTAAAAATTAAAAATTAAAAATTAAAAATTAAAAATTAAAAATTAAAAATTAAAAATTAAAAATTAAAAATTAAAAATTTAAAATTAAAAATTAAAAATTAAAAATTAAAAATTAAAAATTAAAAATTAAAAATTAAAAATTAAAAATTAAAAATTAAAAATTAAAAATTAAAAATTAAAAATTAAAAATTAAAAATTAAAAATTAAAAATTAAAAATTAAAAATTAAAAATTAAAAATTAAAAATTAAAAATTAAAAATTAAAAATTAAAAATTAAAAATTAAAAATTAAAAATTAAAAATTAAAAATTAAAAATTAAAAATTAAAAATTAAAAATTAAAAATTAAAAATTAAAAATTAAAAATTAAAAATTAAAATTAAAACTTAAAAATTGAAAACTAAAAATAAAAAATTAAAAATTAAAAATTAAAAATTAAAAATTAAAAATAAAAAATAAAAAATATAAAATTAAAAATTAAAAATTTAAAATTAAAAATTAAAAATTAAAAATTAAAAATTAAAAATTAAAAATTAAAAATTTTTTTTTTTTTTTTTTTTTTTTTTCTCTTTATTAATTTGCAATCTATCATATGATAATAAGCAAATTTGATACAATCCAGTATAATAAAAATAAACATTTAGTATATTACATCATTATGTAATATCACTACTATAATATAATAATCGAATTATTTATATACAAAATAACATTAATATAGTTTCAGAAATTTATACAATTAGTTATACAATATATTTACAAATTTATTCCCTAAATGGGAGATCTAACACATGTATTCTCTTCAATCTTTTTGTTTCATTGGTTTCATCTAATAAACAAATGGCTAATGTATTAGAGTGATAACTCAATCTATTTAAATATTTGTCCGAAAACCTTTTGATTTCATCCTTTACTTTCGGTATGTTGAGATCATTATGAATTGTATTATTTTTCACATACCATGGTGAGTTCAGAATAGTCCGCAGTGACTTAGATTGAAATCTCTGTAATATTTCCAAATTCGAATTGCTCGCAGTTCCCCAGAGGTGGATACCATATGTCCAAATTGGTTTGATGATGACTTTGTAAAGTCGTATTTTATTTTCTACACTAAGCTGCGATTTCGGACGAAAAAGCCAATACAACTTTTTAAATTTATTGTTCAGTTGTTGGCGTTTATTTTTAATATGATTTTTCCAAGTCAGTCGCCGGTCCATATACATTCCAAGATACTTCACACAGTTTTTATGTGGTATAATTTCATTGTTGATGCTGACAGGGTGACAGTCGCCTTTTCTCATTGTAAATGTAATGTGGTTAGATTTATTTGAGTTGACTTTTATGTTCCACCTGGTAAGCCAGTTTTGAGTGATGTTGGTAGGTCAGATATTGGTAGGTCAGATGTGTATATAGTGTACAGAACGGGTCCCAGAACACTACCCTGCGGTACGCCAGAGTTTATCTCTAAAAATTGTGAATAATCATTGTTGTGTTTGACATAAAAGAATCTATCAGATAGGTACGATTTTAAAAGTAAATAATATGGTGTTGGTAAAAATCCCTTTAGCTTGTACAATAGCCCTGCATGCCATACGCGATCGAAAGCCTGCTGCACATCCAAAAATACTGCGGAGCAGTATTTTTTGTTTTCCAAGGCTTCCGTAACATATTGTACAATTCTATGACATTGCTCAGGAGTCCCATGCTTGTAGCGAAAGCCGAACTGATGCTCTGGTATTATGTTAAGCGCTTCGATCAATGGCGTCATTCTACGAATGAATATTCTTTCGAATATTTTAGAGAATGTCGCCAGCAAGCTTATAGGTCTGTAAGAAGTGATGGAGTTTTCTGGTTTGTTGGGTTTTAGAATCATGATAATCATTGCACACTTCCATTGTGATGGGAAGTGACTAAGTCTAATTATGGCATTAAAAATATAGGTTAAAAATAATAACCCTTTTTTTGGGATGTTTTTGAGCATTTCAGCACTGATCTGATCATAACCTGGTGATTTTTTTGAGTTTAAATTATTAATTTCGCTTCTTATTTCAGTTGGTTTTATGGGACTTATTGGAAGATCCATTTGACAGGGTGAGTCAAGGAATTTTAGTACATTTGCTTCATCTAAAGAACCAGAATTAAAATTGAATGGTTTGAATACCTTTTCTAAATATAGAGCAAAACCCGATGCCTTCTCCTGGTCAGATTTGAGCCATCTATTTCTTTCATCCTTGATAGGCGGATGTCTTTTTTGTGGTCGATTTATATACTTTGTGGCATTCCACAGATTATGTTCGTTACGAGCTGTTGGGTCTAAGTTTTGTAAGTAATTTGTTATAGATTTGTTCTTAAATTGTTGTAGGAGTTGAGTTAATTCTTTCGTAGCTTTGTTGAGATTTCTCTTATCATGTGGGTGATGACTTGTTTGCCATAGTTTACGCAGTTTCCTTTTTTTGCTAATTAGGGTTTTAATTTCGGTTGAAATTATGAATTTATTATTATTTGACAAACTGTCGTTTGAAGGCGTTGAAAGTACGGAGGCCTCTATCAATAGATTCGTAAATAATTCAACATTTTCGTCGATTTCAGCTCCAGTTTTCAGAGGAATGTTTAAATTGATGTTTTTGTCAATCCAGTATTCGTATGATTCTATATCGGTTTTTTTTGAAAATAGATGACCTGTAGTAAAACAGAGAGTAGTACTATATGTTAAGAATATTGGTGAATGGTCAGAGCTGAGGTCAAAACTTTCAAGAACATCCAAATGGTGCCTTGGAATACCGTTGTACACAACAAAATCTAATAGATCTGGGATCCTATTAGGATCTGTTGGCCAATATGTAGGTTTTCCTGTTGAAATAACAGAGAAGTTACTATTTTGTATGCACTTATATAGTTCTTTTCCCTTTGGGTTAGATGTTCGGGAGCCCCACCAAGGGTGTTTGGAATTGAAATCTCCTCCAACCAGAAATCTGGATCCTAATTTGTCAAAGAAGCGTTTAAAATCGTTTTGATCAAGAACGAACCGTGGAGGAAAGTAGACAGCTCCAATTGATAGTGGACTATTTTCGCTCATTACAGAAATAACGGTTGACTGCACTGAATCTTCTTGGATTTTATCTAAAATTTTGTATGAAATATTTGACTTCAAAATAATGGCAGCACCGCCGTGTGCTGAATCATCGGGATGGTTGGTATTGACTAAGGTGTAACCCTTTATATGAAAATACGATTTGCTGGTGAAGTGTGTCTCTGAAATTAAAAGTATATCGATTTTGTTGTTATGAAGAAAAATTTCTATTTCCTGCCTATGATTGGACAGACCGTTGGCGTTCCATATTACTATCCTGAGATCTATTTGCATAATTTATTAATCAAAAGTGTTAACATTTGCAATAAGTTGCTTGTTTGTTCAATTTGGGTTTGCATCAATTTCTCTAATCTCACAAAAGATGTGTCATTTGTATTTGATTTTGCAGCGTCAGCATAGGATTTATAATTGTTTTGAAATTGACTTGCTTGGTGAAACATATTTTGATCAACATTTTGTCGATTATAATATGTTGACGAATTAAGTGGATATGAATTAAGTTCCTGTTTTTTTCTAATAATATTTTGATACACTCTACAACCGCGGTAATTTGCTGGATGATCCTGATTACAATTTGAGCAACGTGCAGGACTTTCTCTATTTTTTTGGCATTCTGCGGTGGGGTGTTCGTCACCACATTTAACACATCGAAAAGTTTTTGTACAGTAAGCTTTTGTGTGACCATATTGCTGGCATCTGTAGCATTGCACCAGTTCTTTCACTTTTCTCGGTGGTTCTATTTTTACCGCAGCATAGTTTAAATGTCTCACATTGTAAATATCTTTATTGTCTTCAGCAGGTTCCAGATCAACGAAAAACAAAGGTAATGGGTCTTTTGAGATTCTGCTACGCACATTCATTACGTTTCTTACTTTGTGACCATCTAATTCTAAAGCCTCTTTAATATCATCTACAGGTGTTGAATGGTGTAAATTTTTTACAACAACTCTAAAAGCCCTTTCAGTTTTTAGTTGATAAGTATGAAATTTTATTTGTTTTTTGTTGCATAAATTAACAATACTTCTATATGAGTCTATAGTTTTTACCATAACTTTAACTTGATTGTTTTTTAGAGCTTTATAAGTAAAATGGGTCGGAGGGATTATTTTATAAAAATCTTTTACCATATTCGATATATTTTCTACATTGGGTATGAATAGTGGTGGCGGTTTTGGGACAGAGGTTGTGTTTATTGTAACTTCATCATTATCGTTAATACACTCATTTTCTCCTTCATTTATTAGTATTTCAAATCTATTGTTGCTAGTAGATGGTAGATTATTATTAGCTATCTTCTTATTTGGTTGACTTGGTGGAGATCTCGAAATACTTCGTTTATTTGGCCGAAAAATTTGCCATTTCACTTCACTCTCACTCTCATCGGTCTCACTTGATTCGTTCATTCTGTTGCTAAGCAGAATAACGTTTTCAGTTGAATATATTGCTTATTTGTCTTTTTGTGTGTTATGTGTTATTGTTTTTTTTTTTTTTTTTTTTTTTTTATGAAAATATTTTAATGTTTTTGTTGAAATGCAATGTAAGGTACATGCATTTGATTTCGTTTATATTTTTTTTTTCCCGACCGTAGTTTGCTAATATGTACTTCACTCACTGCCGGTTGGTATAAAACTAAAAATTAAAAATTAAAAATTAAAAATTAAAAATTAAAAATTAAAAATTAAAAATTAAAAATTAAAAATTAAAAATTAAAAATTAAAAATTAAAATTTAAAATTAAAAAATTAAAAATTAAAAATTAAAAATTAATAATTAAAAATTAAAAATTAAAAATGTAAAATTAAAAATTAAAAATTAAAAATTAAAAATTAAAAATTAAAAATTAAAAATTAAAAATTAAAAATTAAAAATTAAAAATTTAAAATTAAAAATTAAAAATTAAAAATTAAAAATTAAAAATTAAAAATTAAAAATTAAAAATTAAAAATTAAAAATTAAAAATTAAAAATTAAAAATTAAAAATTAAAAATTAAAAATTAAAAATTAAAAATTAAAAATTAAAAATTAAAAATTAAAAATTAAAAATTAAAAATTAAAAATTAAAAATTAAAAATTAAAAATTAAAAATTAAAAATTAAAAATTAAAAATTAAAAATTAAAAATTAAAAATTAAAAATTAAAAATTAAAAATTAAAAATTAAAAATTAAAAATTAAAAATTAAAAATTAAAAATTAAAAATTAAAAACTAAAAATTAAAAATTAAAAATTATAAATTAAAAAATAAAAATTAAAAATTAAAAATTAAAAATTAAAAATTAAAAATTAAAAATTAAAAATTAAAAATTAAAAATTAAAAATTAAAAATTAAAAATTAAAAATTAAAAATTAAAAATTAAAAATTAAAAATTAGAAATTAAAAATTTAAAATTAAAAATTAAAAATTAAAATTAAAATTAAAAATTAAAAATTAAAAATTAAAAATTAAAAATTAAAAATTTAAAATTTAAAATTAAAAATTAAAAATTAAAAATTAAAAATTAAAATTAAAACTTAAAAATTGAAAATTAAAAATTAAAAATTAAAAATTAAAAATTAAAAATTAAAAATGAAAAATGAAAAATTAAAAATTTAAAATAAAAAATTAAAAATTAAAAATTAAAAATTAAAAATTAAAAATTAAAAATAAAAAATTAAAAATTAAAAATTAAAAATTAAAAATTAAAAATTAAAAATTAAAAATTAAAAATTAAAAATTAAAAATTAAAAATTAAAAATTAAAAATTAAAAATTAAAAATTAAAAATTAAAAATTAAAAATTAAAAATTAAAAATTAAAAATTAAAAATTAAAAATTAAAAATTAATAATTAAAAATTAAAAATTAAAAATTAAAAATTAAAAATTAATAATTAAAAATTAAAAATTAAAAATTAAAAATTAAAAATTAAAAATTAAAAATTAAAAATTAAAAATTAAAAATTAAAAATTAAAAATTAAAAATTAAAAATTAAAAATTAAAAATTAAAAATTAAAAATTAAAAATTAAAAATAAAAAATTAAAAATTAAATTAAAAATTAAAAGTTAAAAATTAAAAGTTAAAAATTAAAAATTAAAAATTAAAACTTAAAAATTAAAAATTAAAAATTAAAAATTACAAATTAAAAATTAAAAATTAAAAATTAAAAATTAAAAATTTAAAATTAAAAATTAAAAATTAAAAATTAAAAATTAAAAATTAAAAATTAAAAATTAAAAATTAAAAATTAAAAATTAAAAATTAAAAATTAAAAATTAAAAATTAAAAATTAAAAATTAAAAATTAAAAATTAAAAATTAAAAATTAAAAATTAAAAATTAAAAATTAAAAATTAAAAATTAAAAATTAAAAATTAAAAATTAAAAATTAAAAATTAAAAATTAAAAATTAAAAATTAAAAATTAAAAATTAAAAATTAAAAATTAAAAATTAAAAATTAAAAATTAAAAATTAAAAATTAAAAATTAAAAATTAAAAATTAAAAATTAAAAATTAAAAATTAAAAATTAAAAATTAAAAATTAAAAATTAAAAATTAAAAATTAAAAATTAAAAATTAAAAATTAAAAATTAAAAATTAAAAATTAAAAATTAAAAATTAAAAATTAAAAATTAAAAATTAAAAATTAAAAATTAAAAATTAAAAATTAAAAATTAAAAATTAAAAATTAAAAATTAAAAATTAAAAATTAAAAATTTAAAATTAAAAATTAAAAATTAAAAATTAGAAATTGAAAAATTAAAAATTAAAAATTAAAAATTAAAAATTAAAAATTAAAAATTAAAAATTAAAAATTAAAAATTAAAAATTAAAAATTAAAAATTAAAAATTAAAAATTAAAAATTAAAAATTAAAAATTAAAAATTAAAAATTAAAAATTAAAAATTAAAAATTAAAAATTAAAAATTAAAAATTAAAAATTAAAAATTAAAAATTAAAAATTAAAAATTAAAAATTAAAAATTAAAAATTAAAAATTAAAAATTAAAAATTAAAAATTAAAAATTAAAAATTAAAAATTAAAAATTAAAATTAAAAATTAAAAATTAAAAATTAAAAATTAAAAATTAAAAATTAAAAATTAAAAATTAAAAATTAAAAATTAAAAATTAAAAATTAAAAATTAAAAATTAAAAATTAAAAATTAAAAATTAAAAATTAAAAATTAAAAATTAAAAATTAAAAATTAAAAATTAAAAATTAAAAATTAAAAATTAAAAATTAAAAATTAAAAATTAAAAATTAAAAATTAAAAATTAAAAATTAAAAATTAAAAATTAAAAATTAAAAATTAAAAATTAAAAATTAAAAATTAAAAATTAAAAATTAAAAATTAAAAATTAAAAATTAAAAATTAAAAATTAAAAATTAAAAATTAAAAATTAAAAATTAAAAATTAAAAATTAAAAATTAAAAATTAAAAATTAAAAATTATAAATTAAAAAATTAAAAATTAAAAATTAAAAATTAAAAATTAAAAATTAAAAATTAAAAATTAAAAATTAAAAATTAAAAATTAAAAATTAAAAATTAAAAATTAAAAATTAAAAATTAAAAATTAAAAATTAAAAATTAAAAATTAAAAATTAAAAATTAAAAATTAAAAATTAAAAATTAAAAATTAAAAATTAAAAATTAAAAATTAAAAATTAAAAATTAAAAATTAAAAATTAAAAAATTAAAAATTAAAAATTAAAAATTAAAAATTAAAAATTAAAAATTAAAAATTAAAAATTAAAAATTAAAAATTAAAAATTAAAAATTAAAACTTAAAAATTGAAAATTAAAAATTAAAAATTAAAAATTAAAAATTAAAAATTAAAAAAATTAAAAATTAAAAATTAAAAATTAAAAATTAAAAATTAAAAATTAAAAATTAAAAATTAAAAATTAAAAATTAAAAATTAAAATTAAAAATTAAAAATTAAAAATTAAAAATTAAAAATTAAAAATTAAAAATTAAAAATTCAAAATTAAAAATTCAAAATTAAAAATTAAAAATTAAAAATTAAAAATTAAAAATTAAAAATTAAAAATTAAAAATTAAAAATTAAAAATTAAAATTAAAAATTAAAAATTAAAAATTAAAAATTAAAAATTAAAAATTAAAAATTAAAAATTAAAAATTAAAAATTAAAAATTAAAAATTAAAAATTAAAAATTAAAAATTAAAAAGTTAAAAATTAAAAATTAAAAATTAAAAATTAAAAATTAAAAATTAAAAATTAAAAATTAAAAATTAAAAATTAAAAATTAAGAATTAAAAATTAAAAATTAAAAATTAAAAATTAAAAATTAAAAATTAAAAATTAAAAATTAAAAATTAAAAATTAAAAATTAAAAATTAAAAATTAAAAATTAAAAATTAAAAATTAAAAATTAAAAATTAAAAATTAAAAATTAAAAATTAAAAAATTAAAAATTAAAAATTAAAAATTAAAAATTAAAAATTAAAAATTAAAAATTAAAAATTAAAAATTAAAAATTAAAAATTAAAAATTAAAAATTAAAAATTAAAAATTAAAAATTAAAATTAAAAATTAAAAATTAAAAATTAAAATTTAAAATTAAAAATTAAAAATTAAAAATTAAAAATTAAAAATTAAAAATTAAAAATTAAAAATTAAAAATTAAAAATTAAAAATTAAAAATTAAAAATTAAAAATTAAAAATTAAAAATTAAAAATTAAAAATTAAAAATTAAAAATTAAAATTAAAAATTAAAAATTAAAAATTAAAAATTAAAAATTAAAAATTAAAAATTAAAAATTAAAAATTAAAAATTAAAAATTAAAAATTAAAAATTAAAAATTAAAAATTAAAAATTAAAAATTAAAAATTAAAAATTAAAAATTAAAAATTAAAAATTAAAAATTAAAAATTAAAAATTAAAAATTAAAAAATTAAAAATTAAAAATTAAAAATTAAAAATTAAAAATTAAAAATTAAAATTTAAAATTAAAAATTAAAAATTAGAAATTGAAAAATTAAAAATTAAAAATTAAAAATTAAAAATTACAAATTAAAAATTAAAAATTAAAAATTAAAAATTAAAAATTAAAAATTAAAAATTAAAAATTAAAAATTAAAAATTAAAAATTAAAAATTAAAAATTAAAAATTAAAAATTAAAAATTAAAAATTAAAAATTAAAAATTAAAAATTAAAAATTAAAAATTAAAAATTAAAAATTAAAAATTAAAAATTAAAAATTAAAAATTAAAAATTAAAAATTAAAAATTAAAAATTAAAAATTAAAAATTAAAAATTAAAAATTAAAAATTAAAAATTAAAAATTAAAAATTAAAAATTAAAAATTAAAAATTAAAAATTAAAAATTAAAAATTAAAAATTAAAAATTAAAAATTAAAAATTAAAAATTAAAAATTAAAAATTAAAAATTAAAAATTAAAAATTAAAAATTAAAAATTAAAAATTAAAAATTAAAAATTAAAAATTAAAAATTAAAAATTAAAAATTAAAAATTAAAAATTAAAAATTAAAAATTAAAAATTAAAAATTAAAAATTAAAAATTAAAAATTAAAAATTAAAAATTAAAAATTAAAAATTAAAAATTAAAAATTAAAAATTAAAAATTAAAAATTAAAATTAAAAATTAAAAATTAAAAATTAAAAATTAAAAATTAAAAATTAAAAATTAAAAATTAAAAATTAAAAATTAAAAATTAAAAATTAAAAATTAAAAATTAAAAATTAAAAATTAAAAATTAAAAATTAAAAATTAAAAATTAAAAATTAAAAATTAAAAATTAAAAATTAAAAATTAAAAATTAAAATTAAAAATTAAAAATTAAAAATTAAAAATTAAAAATTAAAAATTAAAAATTAAAAATTAAAAATTAAAAATTAAAAATTAAAAATTAAAAATTAAAAATTAAAAATTAAAAATTAAAAATTAAAAATTAAAAATTAAAAATTAAAAATTAAAAATTAAAAATTAAAAATTAAAAATTAAAAATTAAAAATTAAAAATTAAAAATTAAAAATTAAAAATTAAAAATTAAAAATTAAAAATTAAAAATTAAAAATTAAAAATTAAAAATTAAAATTAAAAATTAAAAATTAAAAATTAAAAATTAAAAATTAAAAATTAAAAATTAAAAATTAAAAATTAAAAATTAAAAATTAAAAATTAAAAATTAAAAATTAAAAATTAAAAATTAAAAATTAAAAATTAAAAATTAAAAATTAAAAATTAAAAATTAAAAATTAAAAATTAAAAATTAAAAATTAAAAATTAAAAATTAAAAATTAAAAATTAAAAATTAAAAATTAAAAATTAAAAATTAAAAATTAAAAATTAAAAATTAAAAATTAAAAATTAAAAATTAAAAATTAAAAATTAAAAATTAAAAATTAAAAATTAAAAATTAAAAATTAAAAATTAAAAATTAAAAATTAAAAATTAAAAATTAAAAATTAAAAATTAAAAATTAAAAATTAAAAATTAAAAATTAAAAATTAAAAATTAAAAATTAAAAATTAAAAATTAAAAATTAAAAATTAAAAATTAAAAATTAAAAATTAAAAATTAAAAATTAAAAATTAAAAAATAAAAATTAAAAATTAAAAATTAAAAATTAAAAATTAAAAATTAAAAATTAAAAATTAAAAATTAAAAATTAAAAATTAAAAATTAAAAATTAAAAATTAAAAATTAAAAATTAAAAATTAAAAATTAAAAATTAAAAATTAAAAATTAAAAATTAAAAATTAAAAATTAAAAATTAAAAATTAAAAATTAAAAATTAAAAATTAAAAATTAAAAATTAAAAATTAAAAATTAAAAATTAAAAATTAAAAATTAAAAATTAAAAATTAAAAATTAAAAATTAAAAATTAAAAATTAAAAATTAAAAATTAAAAATTAAAAATTAAAAATTAAAAATTAAAAATTAAAAATTAAAAATTAAAAATTAAAAATTAAAAATTAAAAATTAAAAATTAAAAATTAAAAATTAAAAATTAAAAATTAAAAATTAAAAATTAAAAATTAAAAATTAAAAATTAAAAATTAAAAATTAAAAATTAAAAATTAAAAATTAAAAATTAAAAATTAAAAATTAAAAATTAAAAATTAAAAATTAAAAATTAAAAATTAAAATTAAAAATTAAAAATTTAAAATTAAAAATTAAAAATTAAAAATTAAAAATTAAAAATTAAAAATTAAAAATTAAAAATTAAAAATTAAAAATTAAAAATTAAAAATTAAAAATTAAAAATTAAAAATTAAAAATTAAAAATTAAAAATTAAAAATTAAAAATTAAAAATTAAAAATTAAAAATTAAAAATTAAAAATTAAAAATTAAAAATTAAAAATTAAAAATTAAAAATTAAAAATTAAAAATTAAAAATTAAAAATTAAAAATAAAATTAAAAATTAAAAATTAAAAATTAAAAATTAAAAATTAAAAATTAAAAATTAAAAATTAAAAATTAAAAATTAAAAATTAAAAATTAAAAATTAAAAATTAAAAATTAAAAATTAAAAATTAAAAATTAAAAATTAAAAATTAAAAATTAAAATTAAAAATTAAAAATTAAAAATTAAAAATTAAAAATTAAAAATTAAAAATTAAAAATTAAAAATTAAAAATTAAAAATTAAAAATTAAAAATTAAAAATTAAAAATTAAAAATTAAAAATTAAAAATTAAAAATTAAAAATTAAAAATTAAAAATTAAAAATTAAAAATTAAAAATTAAAAATTAAAAATTAAAAATTAAAAATTAAAAATTAAAAATTAAAAATTAAAAATTAAAAATTAAAAATTAAAAATTAAAAATTAAAAATTAAAAATTAAAAATTAAAAATTAAAAATTAAAAATTAAAAATTAAAAATTAAAAATTAAAAATTAAAAATTAAAAATTAAAAATAAAAATTAAAAATTAAAAATTAAAAATTAAAAATTAAAAATTAAAAATTAAAAATTAAAAATTAAAAATTAAAAATTAAAAATTAAAAATTAAAAACTTAAAAATTAAAAATTAAAAATTAAAAATTAAAAATTAAAAATTAAAAATTAAAAAAAAAATTAAAAATTAAAAATTAAAAATTAAAAATTAAAAATTAAAAATTAAAAATTAAAAATTAAAAATTAAAAATTAAAAATTAAAAATTAAAAATTAAAAATTAAAAATTAAAAATTAAAAATTAAAAATTAAAAATTAAAAATTAAAAATTAAAAATTAAAAATTAAAAATTAAAAATTAAAAATTAAAAATTAAAAATTAAAAATTAAAAATTAAAAATTAAAAATTAAAAATTAAAAATTAAAAATTAAAAATTAAAAATTAAAAATTAAAAATTAAAAATTAAAAATTAAAAATTAAAAATTAAAAATTAAAAATTAAAAATTAAAAATTAAAAATTAAAAATTAAAAATTAAAAATTAAAAATTAAAAATTAAAAATTAAAAATTAAAAATTAAAAATTAAAAATTAAAAATTAAAAATTAAAAATTAAAAATTAAAAATTAAAAATTAAAAATTAAAAATTAAAAATTAAAAATTAAAAATTAAAAATTAAAAATTAAAAATTAAAAATTAAAAATTAAAAATTAAAAATTAAAAATTAAAAATTAAAAATTAAAAATTAAAAAATTAAAAATTAAAATTAAAAATAAAAATTAAAAATTAAAAATTAAAAATTAAAAATTAAAAATTAAAAATTAAAAATTAAAAATTAAAAATTAAAAATTAAAAATTAAAAATTAAAAATTAAAAATTAAAAATTAAAAATTAAAAATTAAAAATTAAAATTATTAAAAATTAAAAATTAAAAATTAAAATTAAAATTAAAAATTAAAAATTAAAAATTAAAAATTAAAAATTAAAAATTAAAAATTAAAATTAAAAATTAAAAATTAAAAATTAAAAATTAAAAATTAAAAATTAAAAATTAAAAATTAAAAATTAAAAATTAAAAATTAAAAATTAAAAATTAAAAATTAAAAATTAAAAATTAAAAATTAAAAATTAAAAATTAAAAATTAAAAATTAAAAATTAAAAATTAAAAATTAAAAATTAAAAATTAAAAATTAAAAATTAAAAATTAAAAATTAAAAATTAAAAATTAAAAATTAAAAATTAAAAATTAAAAATTAAAAATTAAAAATTAAAAATTAAAAATTAAAAATTAAAAATTAAAAATTAAAAATTAAAAATTAAAAATTAAAAATTAAAAATTAAAAATTAAAAATTAAAAATTAAAAATTAAAAATTAAAAATTAAAAATTAAAAATTAAAAATTAAAAATTAAAAATTAAAAATTAAAAATTAAAAATTAAAAATTAAAAATTAAAAATTAAAATTAAAAAATTAAAAATTTAAAATTAAAAATTTAAAATTAAAAATTAAAAATTAAAAATTAAAAATTAAAAATTAAAAATTAAAAATTAAAAAATTAAAAAATTAAAAATTAAAAATTAAAAATTAAAAATTAAAAATTAAAATTAAAAATTAAAAATTAAAAATTAAAAATTAAAAATTAAAAATTAAAAATTAAAAATTAAAAATTAAAAATTAAAAATTAAAAATTAAAAATTAAAAATTAAAAATTAAAAATTAAAAATTAAAAATTAAAAATTAAAAATTAAAAATTAAAAATTAAAAATTAAAAATTAAAAATTAAAAATTAAAAATTAAAAATTAAAAATTCAAAATTTAAAATTAAAAATTAAAAATTAAAAATTAAAAATTAAAAATTAAAAATTAAAAATTAAAAATTAAAAATTAAAAATTAAAAATTAAAAATTAAAAATTAAAAATTAAAAATTAAAAATTAAAAATTAAAAATTAAAAATTAAAAATTAAAAATTAAAAATTAAAAATTAAAAATTAAAAATTAAAAATTAAAAATTAAAAATTAAAAATTAAAAATTAAAAATTAAAAATTAAAAATTAAAAATTAAAAATTAAAAATTAAAAATTAAAAATTAAAAATTAAAAATTAAAAATTAAAAATTAAAAATTAAAAATTAAAAATTAAAAATTAAAAATTAAAAATTAAAAATTAAAAATTAAAAATTAAAAATTAAAAATTAAAAATTAAAAATTAAAAATTAAAAATTAAAAATTAAAAATTAAAAATTAAAAATTAAAAATTAAAAATTAAAAATTAAAAATTAAAAATTAAAAATTAAAAATTAAAAATTAAAAATTAAAAATTAAAAATTAAAAATTAAAAATTAAAAATTAAAAATTAAAAATTAAAAATTAAAAATTAAAAATTAAAAATTAAAAATTAAAAATTAAAAATTAAAAATTAAAAATTAAAAATTAAAAATTAAAAATTAAAAATTAAAAATTAAAAATTAAAAATTAAAAATTAAAAATTAAAAATTAAAAATTAAAAATATAAAAATTAAAAATTAAAAATTAAAAATTAAAAATTAAAAATTAAAAATTAAAAATTAAAAATTAAAAATTAAAAATTAAAAATTAAAAATTAAAAATTAAAATTAAAAATTAAAAATTAAAAATTAAAAATTAAAAATTAAAAATTAAAAATTAAAAATTAAAAATTAAAAATTAAAAATTAAAAATTAAAAATTAAAAACTAAAAATTAAAAATTAAAAATTAAAAATTAAAAGTTAAAAATTAAAAATTAAAAATTAAAAATTAAAAATTAAAAATTAAAAATTAAAAATTAAAAATTAAAAATTAAAAATTAAAAATTAAAAATTAAAAATTAAAAATTAAAAATTAAAAATTAAAAATTAAAAATTAAAAATTAAAAATTAAAAATTAAAAATTA
>CAVMKG010000617.1:45000-47500 GCA_963682025.1 Cordilura impudica
TTAAAAATTAAAAATTTTAAAAAATAAAAATTAAAAATTAAAAATTAAAAATTAAAAATTAAAAATTAAAAATAAAATTAAAAATTACAAATTAAAAATTAAAAATTAAAATTAAAAATTAAAAATTAAAAATTAAAAAAATTAAAAATTAAAAATTAAAAATTAAAAATTAAAAATTAAAAATTAAAATTAAAAATTAAAAATTAAAAATTAAAAATTAAAAATTAAAAATTAAAAATTAAAAAATAAATATTAAAAATTAAAAACCTAAAAATTAAAAATTAAAAATTAAAAATTAAAATTTAAAATAAAAATTAAAAATTAAAAATTTAAAATTAAAAATTAGAAATTGAAAATTAAAAATTAAAATTAAAAATTAAAAATTAAAATTAAAAATTAAAATTAAAATTAAAATAAAATTAAAAATTAAAAATTAAAAATTAAAAATTAAAAATTAAAATTAAAAATTAAAAATTAAAAATTAAAAATTAAAAATTAAAAATTAAAATTAAAAATTAAAAATTAAAAATTAAAAATTAAAAATTAAAAATTAAAAATTAAAAATTAAAAATTAAAAATTAAAAATTAAAAATTAAAAATTAAAAATTAAAATTAAAAATTAAAAATTAAAAATTAAAAATTAAAAATTAAAAATTAAAAATTAAAAATTAAAAAATTAAAAATTAAAATTAAAAATTAAAAATTAAAAAATTAAAATTAAAAATTAAAATTAAAAATTAAAAATTAAAAATTAAAAATTAAAATTAAAAATTAAAAATTAAAAATTAAAAATTAAAAATTAAAAATTAAAAATTAAAAATTAAAAATTAAAAATTAAAAATTAAAAATTAAAAATTAAAATTAAAAATTAAAAATTAAAAATTAAAAATTAAAAATTAAAAATTAAAATTAAAAAATAAAATTAAAAATAAAAAATAAAAATTAAAAATTAAAAATTAAAAATTAAAAATTAAAAATTAAAATTAAAAATTTAAATTAAAAATTAAAAATTAAAATTAAAACTTAAAACTGAAAATTAAAAATTAAAAATTAAAAATTAAAAATTAAAAATTAAAAATTAAAAATTAAAAATTAAAAATTAAAAATTAAAAATTAAAATTAAAAATTAAAAATTAAAATTAAAAATTAAAAATTAAAAATTAAAAATAAAAATTAAAAATTAAAAATTAAAAATTAAAAATTAAAAATTAAAAATTAAAAATTAAATTTAAAAATAAAACAAATATTAAAAATTTAAAATTAAAAATTAAAAATTAAAAATTAACAATTAAAAATTAAAAATTAAAAATTAAAAATTAAAATTAAAAATTAAAACTTAAAATTAAAAATTAAAAATAAAAAATAAAAATCAAAAATTAAAAATTAAAAAATAAAAATTAAAAATTAAAAATTAAAAATTAAAAATTAAAAACAAAATAAAAATTAAAAATTAAAAATTAAAAATTAAAAATTAAAAATTAAAAATTAAAAATTAAAAATTAATAATTAAAAATTAAAAATTAAAAATTAAAATTTAAAATTTAACATTTAAAATTTAAAATTTAAAATTAAAAATTAAAAATTAAAAATTAAAAATTAAAAATTAAAAATTAAAAATTAAAAATTAAAAATTAAAAATTAAAAATTAAAAATTAAAAATTAAAAATTAAAAATTAAAAATTAAAAATTAAAAATTAAAAATTAAAAATTAAAAATTAAAAATTAAAAATTAAAATTGAAAATTAAAAATTAAAAATTAAAAATTAAAAGTTAAAAATTAAAAATTAAAAATTTTAAATTAAAAATTATAAATTAAAAATTAAAAATTAAAAATTAAAAATTAAAAATTAAAAATTAAAAATTAAAAATTAAAAATTAAAAATTAAAAATTAAAAATTAAAAATTTAAAATTAAAAATTTAAAATTAAAAATTAAAAATTAAAAATTCAAAATTAAAAATTAAAAATTAAAAATTAAAAATTAAAAATTAAAAATTAAAAATTAAAAATTAAAAATTAAAAATTAAAAATTAAAAATTAAAATTAAAATTAAAAATTAAAAATTAAAAATTAAAAATTAAAAATAAAAATTAAAAATTAAAAATTAAAAATTAAAAATTAAAAATTAAAAATTAAAAATTAAAAATTAAAAATTAAAAATTAAAAATTAAAAATTAAAAATTAAAAATTAAAAATTAAAAATTAAAAATTAAAAATTAAAAATTAAAAATTAAAAATTAAAAATTAAAAATTAAAAATTAAAAATTAAAAATTAAAATTAAAAATTAAAAATTAAAAATTAAAAATTAAAAATTAAAAATTAAAAATTAAAAATTAAAAATTAAAAATTAAAATTAAAAATTAAAAATTAAAAATTAAAATTAAAAATTAAAAATTAAAAATTAAAAAATTAAAAATTAAAAATTAAAAATTAAAAATTAAAAATTAAAAATTAAAAATTAAAAATTAAAAATTAAAAATTAAAAATTAAAAATTAAAAA